>JAOQMP010000002.1:37359651-37370856 GCA_027563575.1 Erythroxylum pedicellare
GGCATCACACTTGGTTTTAAACACCCATTTGCATCCAATAGGCTTACAACCTTTTGGCAATTCTACCAAGCTCCACATTGTATTTAGTGAGACAGAATCCATCTCATCATTCATAGCATCCGTTTAAAATTTAGACTGAGAATTAGAGATGGCTTCTTTGTAGGTAGTAGTTACCCATATTATATAATTACCTTTCAAATGATACACTTTTGGTACAAATTGATGCCAGTATGGATATATGGGTAGGGTGCCTCTTGGCACAACCACCCAATCAAAACAAGTATTTACTATGCAAGTATATAAATGGGACATTTAATCCCTCTGAATTAAAGTACCCAATATATGAAAAGGAAACTTTAACCTGTCTCAAAACTTTGAGAAAATGGTGAATTGATTTATTACCTATTGAATTCAGTATTCAAATAGATTCCAAGTATCTATGTGGATTTATTAAATATAATATCAAAAGCAACTATAATCAAGGAAGGTTAATCAGATGGCAATTAGAATTAAATCAATATAATTTTCATATTTATTATATAAAATCTTCTGACAACAGTCTTGCAGACATCTTAACCAGAGAATGGAAGTAGCCATAATCAGTCTCAAGGATTCATTAAAAAAGAAGGAAGTAGAATTGGTTGACCTCCAATAATAAGTGGGCACCGTCACCAAAGAAATTAATCAACTTCAATCTATAATCACCTTACTTGAAAAACAACTCTTTCCTGACCAAGTACCTACCATTGTCACCAAAATTCCACCTAACTTTCAACCCATTACTCTTTAACAAATTACCCAACTATCTTTATCCCCACCATCATCCACTTCTTAGCACAAAGAAGATTTTAAGGAAGAAAAGGTTTATGTCATTTTTAATGGACCTATGGTAGGAATCTATGATGAATGGCACAAAGCTGCAGTACACATCACTGGCAAATCATCCATTCTACATTAGAGTTTTACAAGCAGATAAGAAGCAGAGAAAGCCTTATCTGAATTTAAAGGTCCAATCTTAAGACCACAATATGAACAAGCCCTAGAAAAACCAGCCCTAGAAACCAATATGAAATCATTAAGTAAACCCATCAATATGGATCGAATCAATTCAATTCCTATTAAAGTATTCAAGGAAGAAATGAGATGGATCACTTTAGAAATGTTTTGTAACTGTTTTCAATCACTTAATGACTAGAAGGAGGAACAAAAGATTTTTTAGTATTATCCACAAAATCGAGAAAAATATGGACCTAAAGCAATCATTTTTCCAGAAGCAGTTCCTTTGATCACCTATTTATTCTTCCAGAGTGGATTGATTGATACCATTTATGTAACCAAATTAAATATTTTGTCAGAATTCCCTACAGGATTTATCCAGGCAGTCAAAAATTATTAGGATCGATTTTCCAAAGAACGATAAATATTCATCAAGGTATTCAACTGCTACCTATTTTTAAGGAAACAGATACTATTAAGGATGTAGAAATCAAAGTATCAAGAATTGCATTTCTTCATATTGGAATAAGCAACAAAATGTACCCTCTCATTAATGAACCACCTCGATATACGTTTCACTGGGATCTCATTAATCAGCTAAATCTCAATTATCTGGAAGGAGTATACCAACATTGTCTAAGAATAAATGCGGAGTCATTAATTAAAGTTAACTACAAAGGACCAAATATAATTACAATCTCTGCCTATAAAGCACCAGCATCAACCAAAGCTATTCATATTATTAGATAGTTTGAACAACTTTTTCAGTTATAAATGGCATTTTTCATGATTTATCCGACCAATGGAAACATGCTCTCTATCAGCAACTCAGCAGCCATCCTCAGCATAAATGTAATTATTGTCCTTCATTATCTACAAACGACAAAGAGGATTGCAGCTCAATTGACACAATAATTGAAGAATAAAGCATTCAATGAAGGATGAATCTTTAAAGATGTAAACCCTTGGCCAATAAATAAAAAGCTGATTCCTCTACTTTTTGCTTTTGCTTTTGTCAGTTGCGTTTTAACCAATTCCTTTAATTATCTGTAAATCCATTGTCTATAAAAGAAACAGATGTATCTCTTATCTGCATGCAATAATAAACTACTTTCATTTCTCTTTCCTTCTCTCTCAAAATCCAACTCTCGCCTAAGATTGGCCTCAAAATGGAAACGACAACAGGTATGAGTTCGTCATTTTTTATCATTCCATCACCAAAAATCTAACTATGAATCTGTTAATATTATTTAAATTTGCACTCATTATTAGCTATGTTTATTTAATCATTATTCATGTTTTATTCCCTATTTTAGTATTTTTTTTCTACTTGTTTCTTCTATTTAGACTCTAAATCTATTCTTACTTTTTTAATTGATTGTCTTGAATCTAAATTTCATTATGTTTAGCTTCAATGTTTATTTAAGTATTATGTTTATCAAATCGTAAGTCTAGATTTACTTAACTATCCCTATTTATAACACTTGTAACAATATTCATTGATCTAATGTATCCAACTTTAACTTAGTTATTCAACTTATTATTTAAAAAAAATCATAACCTAATACTATATCTTTAAACTCAGATTGTTCGAATTACAGATCTTTTTATACATTTATAAAACTTGCTATTAAAAAAGTAAAAGTTACTAATCAGATTATTGATTTTTGGAAAACCCAACGACTTCCATTATTACAAACCACCGACCCATTTTATCTAGATTTTCAAAATTGTCAAGACCGAATCAATAATAATAAAGTTATATATGATCAAGAACTGTTAGAACTTCAAGAATTACATAGGTGTTTTAGAGAACATTATCAATTACATCTAAATGGAACCCAATAGCTGTACTATTTGTAATCAACTACTTAATCATATTCAATATATTAAACTATTAAGCCTACAATATCAAGAAGAAAAAGAATATTATGAAAACCAATATAATTATAACCAATTTGTAATTAGTACTACAAATGCACTAAAACCAATACAAGAAAATTAGAATTAGCTCAAAATCTGTATACTTTCTATACTCAAGAACTAACTTATTTACAATCTATCCTACATCAACATCAAACAAATAATTCTCATTAAAATGACTGATCAAGATCAGGAACAAAATATATTAGAAATAGCTAATTTAGAATTAACATAATCAACAGGAACTTTCCATAAAAATACTTTATTATCTAATGAAAAACAAAAAAAATCTCCAAATCCTAATTAAATTTAAAAGCTGGACAATACATAGAATATTCTCTTTTCAAAAATTTTATAAATAGAAAAATATTATTTATTTTGGTAAAATTGTTCATGAAACTCCTATTAGAATAGACCAATGTAATAGAGATATTTGAATCAATTTAATTGATCAAGAACAAATTTCTAGACATTTGCAAAAAATACCAAAAGATAAAAGATATAAAATCAGATATATTCATTTATCTACAATACATATTATACTAAAATCAACTTTTCAAGAAGGAATAGATTCTCCCATAAGAATGACAATTGTGGATGAAAGAATGACCAATTTAAATGATCAAATAATAGGAATAATGAATGGAAATTTAGCCTATGGAAAGATTAAATTTAACACTCGTCTTAAACTAAGAATTCCTTCAAAAACACATAATCTAGATGAAACAATAACAATCTCATATAAATTTTATAAAGAAAATTTAATGAATTTAGGACAATATCCCTTCTCTATTACATATCAAATTAGTTATGTTTTAACCAATTCACATCATATTATAGAATTTCGCAATACTGATAAAATTTACATTGATCGATTATTTAATGATGTTGCTAAAGTAGGAACTAATATATGAACAAAATTACGAACTCTACCCAAAATTCAATATCCAATTCAATTAAACCCAAATATAAGTCCTAGACTCTCCTTTTCTAATTCTAGCCCTATAAATAATCCTAATCTTTTTAGATCACAATCATTACATTTATAGAGACCTTTAAGATTTACAAAATCTGGACAAAATTTCGAACATTTAGTTAGAATTACAACTAATCTACCCAAAACTCAAGTTGAAGGTATCAAATTATTTAAGTCCACCATGCATTCGCTTGAGCGCAACGTTCCTCTGTATCGTGATAACAGATTCACCATGGTTTCATTCTCAGTTTGTTATGTTGGGATTCAAACTCACGACATGGGGCTAAGCCCCAGGCCCACGCCTGAGCTCTAATATCACTGATCTACCCAAAACTCGAGTACGTAAGTAATTTGGTTCCACCCTACCTTCTTATATGTGTAGTTAATTCTTGTAATTGATTTTTTATTGTTAATAATTTTATCGAGACTGATTGCTCTAAATATCTATCTTTGTTGTGAGGAATAATGGGATCTGTAATTTTAACTAGGTGTTCACAATTTTGTCCAAGCTCCGTAAATCTTAAGGGTCTCTATAAACGTAATGATTGCGATCTAAAAAGATTGGGTTTATTTATAGGTCTAGAAATAGAAAAAGAGAGTCTAGGACTTATATTTGGGTTTAATTGAATTGGATATTGAATTTCAGGTAGAGTTCGTAATTTTGTTCATATATTAGTTCCTACTTTAGCAACATCACTAAATAATCGATCAGTGTAAATTTTATCAGTATTGCAAAATTCTATAATATGATGTGAATTGGTTAAAGCATAACTAATTTGATATTTAATAGAGAAGGGATATTGTCCTAAATTCATTAAATTTTCTTTATAAAATTTATATGCGATTGTTATTGTTTCATTTAGATTATGTGATTTTAAAGGAATTCCTAGTTTAACAAGAGTGTTAAATTTAATCTTGCCATAGGCTAAATTTCCGTTCATTATTCCTATTATTTGATAATTTAAATTGGTCATTCTTTCATCCACAATTGCCATTCTTATGGGAGAATCTATTCCTTCTTGAAAAATTAATTTTACTAGAATTTGTATTGTAGATAGATGAATATATCCGATTTTATGTCTTTTATCTTCTGATATTTTTTGCAATTGTCTAGAAATTTATTCTTGATCAATTAAATTAATTCGGATATGTCCATTATATTGGTCTATTCTGATAGGTGTTTCATGAACAATTTCACCAAAATAAATAATATTTTTTCTATTTATAAAATTTTTGAAAAGAGAATATTCTATGTCTTGTCCAGCTTTTAAATTTAATTGGGCTTTAGAGATTTGTTTTTGTTTTTCATTGGATAATAAAGTATTTATATGGAAAGTTCCTGTTATTCTGTTAATTCTAGATTAGCTATTTCTAATATATTTTGTTCCTGATCTTGATCAATCATTTTAATGAGAATTATTTGTTTGATGTTGATGTAGGATAGATTGTTCTAATTTTTCTTGTATTGGTTTTAGTGCATTTGTATTACTAATTACAAATTGGACATAATTATGTCAATTTTCATAATATTCTTTTTCTTCTTGATATTGTAAGCTTAATAGTTCAACATATTGAATATGATTAAGTAGTTGATTACAAATAATACAGCTATTGAGTTCCATTTAGATGTAATTGATAATGTTCGCTAAAACGCCTATGTAATTCTTGAAGTTCTAATAGTTCTTGATCATATATAACTTTATTATTATTGATCCGGTTTTGACAGTTTTGAAAATCTAAATAAAATGGGTCGGTGGTTTGTAATAATTGAAGTCGTTAGGTTTTCCAAAAATCAATAATTTGTTTAGTAACTTTTAATTTTTTAGTAGCTAGTTTTATAAATGTATAAAAAGATCTGCAATACCAACAATCTGAGTTTAAAGACATGGTATTAGGTTATGATTTTGTTAAATAATAAGTTGAATAACTAAGTTAAAGTTAGATACACTAGATCGATGAATATTGTTACAAGTGTTATAAATAGGGATATTTAAGTAAATCTAGATGTACGATTTCATAAACATAATACTTAAACAAACATTGAAGCCAAACATAATGCAATTTAGATTCAAGACAATCAATTAAAAAAGTAAGAATAGATTTAGAGTTTGAATAGAAGAAACAAGTAGACAAAAACACTAAAATAGGGAATAAAACATGAATAATGATTAAATAAACATAGCTAATAATGAGTGTAATTTGAAATAATATTAACGGATTCATAGTTAGATACTTAGTGATCAAACGATAAAAATTGACGAACTCATACCTGTTCTCGTTTCTATTTTGAGGCCAATCCTAGGCGAGAGTTGGATTTTGAGAGAGAAGGTAAGAGAAACAAAAGTAGTTTATTATTTCATGCAAATAAGAGATACATTTGTCTTTTATAGACAACAGATTGGCTTTTACAAATAATCGAAGGAATTGGTTAAAGCGCAACTGACAAAAGCAAAAGCAAAAGTAAAAGCAAAAAGCAGAGGAACCTACTTTTTATTTATTAGCCAAGGGCCTACATCTTTAAAGATTCGTCCTTCATTGAATGCCTTATTCTTTAATTAGTGCGTCAATTGAGCTGCTATCCTCTTTGTCATTTGTAGATGATGAAGGACAATAATTACATTCATGCTGTGGATGGCTGTTGAGTTGTTGACAGAGAGCCTGTTTCTATTGGTCAGATAAATCATGAAAAGTGCCATTGATACTTGAAAAAGGTTGTTCAAATTGTCTAATAATATGAATAGCTTCGGTTGATGCTAGTGCTTTATAGGTAGAGATCATAATTAGATTTGGTACTTTATAGTTAACTTTGATTAATGACTCTGCATTTATTCTTAGACATTGTTGGTATACTCCTTTCAGACAATTGAGATTTAGCTGATTAATGAGATCCTACTGAAACGTATGTCGAGGTGGTTCATCAATGGGAGGGTACATCCCGTTGCTTATTCCAATATGAAGGAATGCAATTCTTGATGCTTTGATTTTTGCATCATTAATAGTATCTATTTCCTTAAAAATAGGGTAGCTGCTGAATACCTTGATGAATATTTCTTGTTCTTTGGCAAACCAATCTTGATTTGACTGCCTTGATGAATTCTGACAAAATGTTTAATTTGGTTAGAAAAATGGTATCAATCAATCCACCGTGGAAGAATAAATAGGTGGTCAAGGATCTGCTTATGGAAAAATGATTACTTTAGGTCCATATTTTCCTCGATTTTGTGGGTAATACTAAAAAATCTTTTGTTCTTCCTTATAGTCATTACATGCTTAAAAACAGTCACAAAACGTTTCTGAAGTGATCCGTCTCATTTCTTCCTTGAATAGTTCAGTAGGAACTGAATTGATTTGAACCATATTGATGAGTTTACTTAATGATTTCATGTTGGTTTTTAGGGCTAGTTTTTCTAGGGCTTGTTTATAATATGGTATTAGGATTGGACCTTTAAAGTTAGATAAAGCTTTTTCTGCTTCTTGTCTGCTTGTAAAACTCTTATATAGAATGGATGATTTGCCAGTGATGTATACTGCAGCTTTGTGCCATTCATTATAGATTCTTGCCATAGGTCTATTAAAAATGACATAAACCTTTTCTTCCTTAAAATCTTCTTTGTGTTGAGAAGTGGATGATGGTGGGGATAAAGATAGTTGGGTAATTTGTTGCGGAGTAATGGGTTGAAGGGTAGGTGGAATTTTGGTGACAGTGGTAGGTGCTTGGTCAAGAGAGAGTTGTTTTTCAAGTAAGGTGATTGTAGATCGAAGTTGATTAATTTCTTTGGTTACAGTGCCCACTTTTTATTAGAGGTCATCCAATTCTGCTCCCCTCTTTTCTAATGAATCCTTGAGACTGATTATGGCTGCTTCCATTCTCTAGTTAAGATATCTGCAAGACTATTGTCATAAGATTTTATATAATGAATATGAAAATTATATTGATTTAATTCTAATTGCCATCTGATTAACCTTCCTTGATTATAGTTGGTTTTGATATTATATTTAGTAAATCCATATAGATACTTGGAATCTGTTTGAATAGTGAATTCAACTGGTAATAAATCAATTCGCCATTTTCTCAAAGTTTTGAGACAGGCTAATGTTTCCTTATCATATGTTGGGTACTTTAATTTGGAGGGATTAAATGTCCCATTTATATACTTGTATAGTAAATACTTCTTTTGATTGGGTGGTTACGCCAAAAGGCACCATGCCCATGTATCCATACTGGTATCAATTTGTACCAGAAATGTATCATTCGGAAGGTAATTATATAATATGGGTAAATCCTTACAGAGATGTTTTAGTGCACGTACCGTATTAGTATCTTCAATGGTCCAGCTCCATTATCTGCTGGTGCTACATTTAACTTGTAAATTTTTTCTTTCTTTTGCAAGATTTCTAAAAAATCCTTTATCAGATATATAATTAAGTATGCCTAGAAATTGTTGGACTTGAGTTCTATTTTTTAGTACATTGGGAAATTGTTGTATTTTAGAAAGAATGTTTAGTTGTAATTTTAAAAATCCATTATGGAATTCAATTCCTAAATATTCAATATTTTGTTGAGCTAATTTTATTTTATTTTTTACTTAAGATTAATCATTTATCCTGACATCGTTAAAGAACTAGTTTTACCTTTTTTAAATAGTCCTCTTTATCTGTATTAGAAAAGGTTATGATATCGTCTATATAAGCTAGAGTGAATTCTTCTAATCCTTCAAGTGTGGATGTTTTGTTCTAGGATGCCTATAGGAGGTAAAATCGTAGCCATATTGTTATGGTACTTCAGCATATTTGGAACAACAAAGCTATATATCTTTATGTCTAAATTTTTTATGTAATTTTGCTTCTAAACATTTTTGTGATAAGACTTTTTTGGGTAATGGCAATGGCTCCACATAAATTATATGCTACTATGTTTTTGCTATTTTTTTCTTAAA
Organism: Erythroxylum pedicellare; assembly: GCA_027563575.1. NCBI lineage: Eukaryota > Viridiplantae > Streptophyta > Magnoliopsida > Malpighiales > Erythroxylaceae > Erythroxylum > Erythroxylum pedicellare. Next base: position 37,368,484 of record JAOQMP010000002.1, read on the forward strand.
ATTGTTCTTCTACTTTTTGGTTGATAAGATACGGGAGTTTTTGGATAAAAATTTGGGTATACATTTCTTGTTCGGGTCTAGGTAACTTATAATAATATTTTTAAATTGACAAATATAAGGTTCCAAATAGCAAATATCACAAATCCTCATATTATTTAAATTCCATAAAGCAGTTCTTAGTTCGTCATTTTCTATTTCTTATTTATATGAAGCTACATCCTTGCCAATGAATTCTTTAAAAATTGCACTTAATATTACGTGAAAAACGTGTACATTGTCAGCAGTGGTTAAATAGGTAGTTCTTTGCTACCCAAACTCGAGTTGAAGGTAGGGCAGAACTAAATTACTTAAATCAACCACGTTTCCGCTTTGCGACCCAGTTCATTACGCTGGGAATCGAACCTACAACTTAGGGCTAAGCCTCAAGCCTATACCTGAGCTCTGATACCACTTTGCTACCCAAAACTCGAGTTGAAGGTAGGGCACCATGCTTCTGCTTTGCGATCTAGTTCGTTGCGCTAGGAGTCGAACTTGCGACATAGGGCTAAGCAAGTGGTTCATTAACAAGTGAAGTTCCAGTCTTCTCATCGAATTTGGATTGGGCTCCAAGCTTATTGCTAAAGTATTTTGTTGTGTAAGATGCTAGTCTGCCTAAACCTTTTACAATTTCAACCATGTTAACCACATTCGTCTTGATTCCATTCCCTCTACCTTCCATTTTAGTTACCATTTTAGGCATATTGTACCTATAAAAGGCATCATCCTTGTTGGAAGCACCAATATTTTGGAAAGCCATTTTGATGTTAAGAATGGAGACATAAATATCAAACTAATCAGAAGCTAGAAGATTTCACAGTAGTATTTACTCCACTAAGTAGGTTCCTTGCAAACGAAAAAGATGTATAAACCAGCAACCAAGAAGACCTGCACTATGGCCCTCCCCATTATGCATGCAGCAAAATTTATCTGTGGGAAGTTTATTCTTTTTTCTAGAAGAAGGACAGTACTCTCCAAGTAAACCAATTGATGATAAAAAGAGAGAGGCCTGATCGACATAAAAGAAGATTCAAACTTAACACCCTCCACTTTGTCAAACTGCAGCTTACAGTAGACTGAACTGCAAACTTCCTGAAAGCCAGTAACAAAAGCTTCCAAGATAAGCACTCATGTATTACTTTTGGGCAACAACTAAAGAACCCTGGTTATTGACAAGTTAATTAACCACTAGTAGTCTTACGATAAAACACAAGGCCAATCTATTTGCGCAACACAATGAAACACATTAGCAACCAACTAATATAATAGATGATACGAAATAATCTAAACCTAAATCCCATTTGTAGTAATTATATGTTTCCAAATTATGTAGGGCTCCCATCCAAACATTATAGGATGGTCGAAGATGCCTTCACAAGATCCATAACACATACAGGTTTAGATAACAATTAGATGCTAGAGGAAAAAAAGATTCAGAATGTAGATAGGTTTACATAACAGTTAGATTCATATTCGTTCAAGCTCAAAAATTGAAATAGAAAAAATTAGATTCAACTAAATGAACAACATTCGAAGACATATTATAATGCCAAATATAAATATAAAAAAGAGGGAACTGTAAGGATTTTTAATCAAACATGTGGGCTTATATGTGTATAATTGTATATAAAGGCTATCATATAAAGTTGAGCCCACTTAGTTAAAGTGGTCTAATATGTTTATGGTATTTTGGACTTTATGCATCTATTTTAAGTGTTGGCTTTATATGTGTAAAGACCGGGTTTATAACTTCTAGTTTTATGATGGGTCAAACTAGAAATTAGATTAGGATTTTACCCTAATATAAGTGGTTATGGTCCCAAAATTAAATGTACGCTTAATTCTTGTCTAAAATCTCATCATCAGAGAGAAACACAGAGAGTTACGAAAAACTCTAAAAAAAGGGTTATGTTCTAATTTGGAAGACAAAAATTGCAAAACTTTAGTACAGATTTCACAATAAATTCAAGTATGCTTCCGCTTTTCTTTTATTCTTGATGATTTGATATGAATGAATTCTGTATTTTAAAGGGATTAAAACCCTACAAATGATATCAGAGCAGATTCATAATTAGGTCATGAAGAATAATTATTTGGTTTTCTTTTGTCTTCTTTATTTGGTTTTCTTTTGTCTTCTGTATTGTCTTCTGAAGTTTCTTTGGATTCTTTTCTGTCAATTCGGTTACTACGTATACAAATATATTTTGGTTGTGGTCTTGATTTTGTATATGTATTCGGAGATAACCTTTTGATAGTTGTAAAGAATTGTTTGTGTTGTTTTAATGTTTATGGATAATAACCTATTTGTTTCTCAGTTTTGTCCATTGGATAAACATT
>JAOQMP010000002.1:37389869-37401608 GCA_027563575.1 Erythroxylum pedicellare
TATGAATTTATATACAAATGATTCTTTAATGATGTCTATTATATATAGTACACCTCCATTTATACAAATATTTTATGAAAATGGAATGGAGCTTCTAAAAATTGTAAAAACACATGGTAGGTAATTTAAAATTTGAAAAGTAATATTTTTTGGATATAAAAGATAAACATACATAAAATTTTGACTTTAATAGGATTAAAATATCATAAATTTAAGATGACTGCTATTCTTAATCATTAATATTTATTAGCAATAAAATAATAATTCATATAAATATTGAAATATGGTAAGCAATATACTATAATGATATATGGTAACTAATACAATATTTTAATTAGAAGTTTAACAATTCTTACATACAAAATAATAAAAAAGTTTCATACCTATTCCTTCAAAAAGAAAAGAAAAAAAATAATTTTTAGATTTTAAGTGACATGAGACTTGGTAGATAAGGTAAAAGAGCTCCCCATGTCTGGATTCCCAAGAAGGTTCCTTCCGTGTTCGAAGGCATTAAGTAAAACAGTGAAAGCTCTTCTCTCAAGAGTTAGTTTATTGACATTTTCTTCCAACAACTTCTTGGCTTTAACTAAATTAGCAGAAGATGCAGCGAATCATTCCCAAGATGCAGTATGGATGACTAAATTAGATGAACTACAAGTATGATGCGTTTTACCTAAGAAACAAATAGTATAAAACTTAAATAGCTAATTAAGTCAAATAGTATAAGGAACCTAAATTCGAATACATGCATACCTAATTGAACAAACATAGGTTTTGGAAACAACGACTATTCCAAAATAACTGATTTCACTAATCCTGTACCGACCATCGAGACATTGCCACTACCTCTATTTTCATCTATGTTCTTTTGAAGATTTGAGAAAGTTTTACACAACACATAGTATATACAATCAAACATTCATCTTTGATATCTTCGTAATAGAAAATGATATACAAATAATAATAAAGAGAGGTAATTCATATGATATTAAAAACCTTGAAGAAAAAGATCGGCTATGGAAAGCATGGGGTAATTAGTGTTTGATGAGGAGGTTTATTGTACATCGATTTATTCTTGATTAGGGAGAATTTTGTTACATTCCTCCTAGTGGATCTTATTTATGTTATCAGAAACTAGTGGTCATGATGACATTCCACAATGAATTAATGCTAACAGTTTATTTAAAAAGTTAATTTAACATTAAATTCACTATATCTAATTAAATTTTTTTGGTATTCAAATTCTATAAATTCTCAGGGGAAGAATTTACTAATCCAAAGCGATGCTTAAAACAACATTCTCCTCATCAACTTGTTATTTATTATGATCAAAAACAACAAAGATCAAGTCCAACATTAGCCTTGAACCAATTCTCTTATTCTTGATACACTTGATCCTATCGGCGAATACTCAAGAAAAGTTTTTGTATATTGAACACGTAATATAAGACCTTAATTTACATAGATAAGAACAAACTTGCGGAAAAGATAAGAGAAAAAGAAGCTTAGTTGAAGAATGTTGAGAAAGAGAGAAAGATGAGGAAGATAGGATAAGAGAACGGGTTAAATGTTGAAAACTTAATAAACTACATAAACATCCCTTGTAGAAGTTAAATACTCTAACAAACCTTTCATCAAATAATTTGTGGGTTTTCCTCAAAGAAGCATGGAAAGTAGAAAAAATAACATCAACCTATACACAACTGACAAAGAAACACAATTCATTATTTTCCAAACATAAACACAAACACAAACAAAAACTCATACATCATAAACAGAACACAAAACCCATATAAACTCCAAAATATAACGTAATAATAGAGCACAAAATAAGGAGGGTTTTTAAAAATTAAAAAGAAGAATATTACCAACATAGGACACGATGCTTCTTCGATGGTAATGGCCATAACACAGGAGACGACCACAAATAGGAGACGACACTTCTTTGATGGTGAACCAAGAGGAAATATGACGACTAACACAAAAGTGAAGAGAGTTTCATTTTGGTGTTAATAACCTAGTAGAAAATAACTTCTTTTGTTGTTAAACAAAATGGTGCCATTTGTTATTAAACAAAACGACATCGTTTTTATTAATTCAGAAGATATGTTTAAGTTATGTTTATACAGATTGTTGACATTTGAGTTATAGATATCCAATATAATGACACCTGGTAGAAATAAAGGAAATAAGGTGACAAGTATTGAAATTGTTCCTCCCCACAACAACCAGATCAATCAAATCCTAACCAATATTAACAATCAACTTCATCCACCAATGAAGCCAGTCAACAACAACGTCCATCTGCCTCAATTAGTATAGAGTGATCTGTAGATTATTAATCTTTAACACCTACAAATTGACTTATGCTCAAATATTTATTTACATGTTTAATGCGTATTTTCTTATTATTATTCATTTGTTGTCAGATTCTAATATCAATGTCAGAAAAAGAGGCAGAGGTATAATTAAAGGTTGTGAGTTGCAACGAATGAATGTTGCAATAAATAGCAAGTTACTCTACATATTGATACGTCACAAGATCATCCTTTAGACAAGATTTAATTAGCAAAATTGTCTAATGAGCTGGGGGTAATTGACAAAATTGAATTACCTTACCTAAAACATGCCAAGCAATTGAAGGAAAACAACTTACTAGAGAATGCTTTGGATAAAATTTCGGTAATATTTTAATTTATTTAATTATATGCAATATTTTTTTACTTATTTAAGGATTAATTTCATTTTTACTTATTGTTCACAGATGAAGTTGAATATCATCAATCTCAATAACCCTAATGTTTCAAACTGTGTGAATTCACCATTGAAACAAAGGAACAAGGATTGTCGTTATCAACTACATTAATGTTACAAATCTTTTCTTTCGGATGAGGAGGCAAGGAGACATGATCTCGAATAGATGTCCCTAGAAAATTGGAGCAATATGTGTGATTATTGGGCCTTTTCTAATATTCTGGTTTGTTTTCTTTCTCTTCACATTTACTTCCATTAATATTGTTACACTATTTAATGACTATTTCTTTTTTATTTAAAAAAAGTGTGAGAAAGCTAAGGTGAATAGATGAAAAATGAAAATTTCTCACAACTAAGGCTCCAAATTATTTATTATCCTGCAAAATGAATATGTAAGTTATTTGTTTACAATATATGAGTAAAAAATATTATTTATTGTGTTTATATTCTTTTTCCATAAAATAGAGTTAGAAAGAACTATATAGAGAAAAGTGTGATAAGATAATACTCTACAAACTGACACATTATAAGAAAGATGAAAGGTGGATGTCTGAAGAAGCGCACAATAACTATGTAAATATTAAATATTGTTTAAATTTTAAGTTTGTTTATTTATGTAGACTAATTAATAATATTTGAATTGAATATTGATTTTATTTTTTAAATTTTAGAATAAGATTCAGGAGTTGTTGCAAACATCAATATCTGATAGAAATGAGCCAAATGTAGATGATATTTGCAATAAGATGCTTGGTGCATGATCCATATACATCAAAGGGCTTAAGTTTGGCCCTAAGCCAACTGCTTAATCTTCATTAGGACCAGTATACATTCAACGTCTTAAAAAGAAAAAGAAGATGCTTAAAAAATGTTATCCAAGTATGGAAAATACCTAAGAAAATTATTTGGCCTGAATTATGTAAGCAATGAAGATGAAAGCGAGTCTTAGTGATTAAACTAACCTTTGAATTTTTTTGTATATAAGTATTTTTGCAGTTGTAATTAAAATCTTGTACACGATCAAATTTAATGATATTTTATTTTTATATACAATGCTTCAAAATTTTAATTAATTTTGTTTTATATCTTTGTATACTAAATTAGAAACAAAAAATCTAAATATTATATATGATAATATAGATTAAAAATGTCATAAATAATAATAATAAACATAATATAACATCTAGATAAAATGTATATTAAAAAATTAACTATATTTACAAAACATAGCTAAAAATATTAACTACGTTTTAAAAAACATAGCTAAAAATCTTTAACTACATTTATGAAAATATAGCTAAAAATAATTTAATACATATTTTGAAACGTAGCTAATTATCTTTAGCTATGAAAAGTAAGCGTAGTAAAAAGGTATTGACGAAGATTTTCCAAAATGTCACCTACATTTTTGACTACAAAAACAAAACGTAGGTAAAAGTTATTTGCGATGATTAGGGAAAAATATTGCCTATAATTTTCTGCTATAAGGATTTGACGGCATTTTTGGCGACGAATATAAATCTTTGCTAATTCTTATAAGTCATAATTTTGTAATTTTTAGTAAGGAAATAAATTATCGCAAAAAGTCCCTTTTGTTGTAGGGAGAGGTAAAAATAGAGCTATCACTCTTTGAGTTTTGCAGTCATTAATTCGTACATAAAATTGTCGAACCAATTTAGAGGACACCAAGAAGTGATATGCCCTGTCATCATTTTGTTTTCTCAGATGATCCAAGGTCCAAAACCTATCTATATTTATATTTAATCCATCTATACATGAAGTAGCAACAGAATGTTGCCTTCCGTGCAACATGCTCACCTGTTTGAAAGCGAAGCAGCTGACCCTAGAGAAACATGTAAATCCAAGAAAACCATACGGTATTAAAGCCAAATGTCTTTGACTTTCCATATCAAAGCCTAATGTAACTCCAAATCTCGTGGGCCCATTTCATGTTACTCAACGAAGCTCTAATCCTTCTTATCATTTTTTTTTTTCCAATACAAAATTGTTGACAACTTGTACAAAGGGTCCAATCACACAGAATGCTTGAGATGTTAGAACATTACATGATCGGCATTATTCCATCTATAGTTTTACATAAAACTTATCAGAAAGTTGGAAGTAATGAACTTACTGTTTATACGAATATAATTATCAAAATATGCAGCTCAAGAATCAACAAATAGAAAACATTCACGAACAAAACAATGGTGCACATTGTTTTTGCAGAAACTGATTAGTGTACGGGAAGATAGAGAGTGTTTCAACTCTCACCCAAGAGTTTTCAGAGACCATCCTACTTTAGTTGCCACAAATAAATGGAAACTATTTACGGTTGGGTCGGCTGTCTCAAGATCGCTGATCACTGAAACTATTGGTCAACATTATAAGACAGTCGGTGCTATTTAGCGGATATGTCTATACAAACTTCTTTTGCATATGGTGACAGCAGAAAGAGCTACCGCAGATCCATGCTCCTGCAAACGCAAATATTGGGATTTCCAAACCTTAATTTGTTATTCTTTTCACGGCATAAATAAAAATAAAAGTTGAACTTTAATGAGTAGAAGATGGCCTTTATCAATCGACTACATCTCATATTTCTTGCTTTTTCCTGTGGCTGCTATATTATCATTTTCCTTTTGGGAATGAGGTGTAAATATTCTTTGAGCTTGGCAGTAGTTACACTAGCCTTTTTGTTTCTTTTTGTGTTTGTTGTGCTTTTCTACTCTTTGTCCCTTCCTCTGTCAATATGTGTTGGTTTTTTTTTCTACAAATATCGAGTCCTGATTCCAAGGGGCTAATTTGTCAGATTTATAACAAGAAAAATAAGCAATTATACAACTATAAAGCTTTAGCAAGAGCAAAAAAGAATTTTTTCCAGATAATTGCTTACATCAACTAAACCACAGGAGCTTTGTACATATAAGCAACACTTTTTCTTTTTTTTGGTTTTCCTCAACGCTGCTCTCATTCGGTGCTTAACAAACTTATTACGATCAAGGTACTAGATATTCTACGCTGTCGCTATTTTACAAAACGACGTAGTAGTTTATGTGCGGTCTTGTGTGAAGGATCAGTGGATCACACACACGATGATAGACCACTTATTGAACAAACACGAGTTATTGGTCCACGACTTTTAGTAAAAGCATTCCTAATGCCACTACTTAATTGATTAACGTCATAGTATAGAGTACTACACCGTAATAAAGAAAAAAGGAAAGGGTGAAGGATTCGAGAGCATAGAGCGGAAATGAGTGACTAAGAAAAGGGGTTCCAGAAAGAGTCTGCCTTGTCCTCAAAATTGGTGATAGATGAATCAAGTGCTTCATTTTGAGTTAATGGGAATTCTGCTTCCAAGTTCTCAGAAAATAGTCTGCTTTTGATGTGTTCCAGTGCATCTTTGAGTGGAGAAACAGGATTGTGAATGAAAGGACTCAAATCTGCAATTATTTGTCTGGACGGCTCTCCTTGGCAGGTCAAGTACATATCATCTTGTTCATGATCTATGTGGACCTTTTTTCGAGGTAATTTAGGGTTTCCTTGGGACTGATCCGCCAAGAACCTGTTATACGTTTCGTTCTCTTTGTCTTGTGATATTGAACTATTGATGCCCAGGTTGCCACTGTGATCTTTTCCTTGTTGTTGTAGGAAGTTTCTCTTGTGACGCACTTGGCATAGAACCCAATTATCCAACTGTACGTAAATTGCATTAACGTAAATGTAAATTAGAGGAGTAATCAAAGGAAATGAAAACATTGATACTGGAGTTTTTCAATTTTCAATACATGTCCTATGTTTTGGGATATGAGATAGACTTCTTAATCTTTTCGTTTGTTCGTTGAAAAGCAGAACATGCATTTATTTAACCTGCATTGATGTCTCCAGGGTTTGTGCAGGGCATGCATCAGGAAGAAGCCTATACTCGTGCATGATCCAGTCACTTTTAATACTTTTGGAAGGACGACCTTTGTAAAAGACGAGAGCCTTCTTCACACCAATACACTGTGATCCAACTGGGTCAAGAATGGGTTTATCAGTCCCGGTGGCTTTCCAGTAACCGCAACCTGCGGCTCTGTTTGCCCGGACACCATTTGGATACTTTCTATCCCTTGGAGAAAAGAAGTACCACTCGCTCTCCCCAAACAAAGCCTTGGCTGATGGTTAAAAAAGGCATAACTAGTAAATCAGCAACACTGACACATATCAAGTAATCAACCTATCAGTACTATAACACGTCTATCCAGTTAAAAAGACAAATAGAAACTCCATACCTGGCAGTTCCCATGGATTAAACTTGTAAAGATCGATATCAGCAATGATAGATACAAGAGGATGTGAGGGGCACGAAATCTTGTTCTTCAGATAAGATGCTATAAGCTCTTGATCTGTGGGATGGAACCTGAATCCTGGTGGGAGCTTAGGACTAAATACACTCATTAGTTCCATTTCTCAGCAGCTGAGAAACTCTTTAGCTTAATTGCCTTGTCAAATACAAAGCCACACTTATAGATAAGTTCAGAGGAGCTGAAGTGTGGGATCTCCACGCATGCTATAAGCTCTACTACACTTCTGCAAAGACTACGGAGTAATATTATGCACATAACTTGAACATCCATCATAATACTACAAAAATGAGAATATGAGTACCCACCTTATACAAACTTTAGCTCCATATATACTCCTATTACAGCTCATAATACCAAACCACCTAAACAACTATTTCCCACAGAATCATGGTCAGTTATACCAGACTTGGAAAGGGATATCTTTTCAGAAAGAATGCCTATTTTTTTCTTTCTTTTGTTTGTAACTTGTCAATTTCGCAGACAACCTGGATGGACAATACTATAGAGGAAATTCAAAGGCTTGCAGAAACTAATAGTTCGCCGTCAATTAAACTCGTGTGATTTGGGACTATATATGCAGACAAAAGGGCAGGGTGGCTACGTGTTTGCAAGCGATCCATCGAACTTGTGACCCCTTAAGTTGCATCTGCAAACGTGTGCATCAAATAAATATCTTGGGCTAGCTGACAATATTTGAAAAGAGAGAAATAACGTGGTTTGCATCGAACGGAGTTGTGAAGTGTTGCTGTTCCTCGTACAGGTAACGTACAAAATGCGTTGAATTTCTTGTACATTTACAGACACCAATAAAAAACTAGAAGAGAAAACAGTAGATAAGACACAGTATTTGCTTTTCATATAAGTTGATATGATGACAGCAGAACCTCTAATTCAAGAACAAAGAAAACTCATTGGAGAAAGCATATGCTTCCAAGATCAAATGGTACACTTGACCTCCATAATTAAGGTATTTTCCAATACTGTTAATGCTGTTTCATTAATACTCAGCGGATTTTAAACCATTTCTTCCCTTCTTCTTTACCGATTCTCCTTTTATTAAAATAAATAATTCATTTTTTTGTTGTAATTCAGAACCAGAATGAAAAACAATTCTGAAATTATGTTAATGGGCATTTTATATTGATTTTAGATACATAATTTGCTAAATTCTGGTTCATTTTAATGTTTAATTGCACTAAGAGTTATTTATTGTAATTTCAGGCATAAATTAAAAAAAAAGAAAAAAGTTAGTGTTTTTGAGTGGCCAAAAACGTTAACGTTTTGGCCAAAGAGAAGAATGAGTAATTTCCAGCTAGCGTGACTAAACGATTAAAAGGAATGAGAGGAGTGGGACCGAAGGTTTAATGGGACAACATTGTGAAAGCAGTGATTATTTTGATAGGGTGGACCAAAACCATTAAAAAGACATTCAATACATAAAAACAAAGAAGATAGCTGTGGTAGAAAAGAAGAGAGCATTTGGAGGCAGAAAGAGTTGGAGAAAAGCGTGCTTATGCGTGAATGAGAGGTGTGGACATTGAATAGGGAGAGCAACAAAAACATATACATTCCATCACTCACGTTACACCCAACCACTGAACATACTCTCAGCTCAAAAGTTGGCAGCTGGTGGCTAGAGAAACTAACGCAAGCAGCTAGTGGAGACTCACACGTTGGCAGCTGGTGGAGAGGAAGACGCAAGCAATTGGTGGCAGCAGAAGGTGGAACCAGCTGACGGACGGAACCCTCCATTGGTGGATAGCAACACAGCAGCTGGTGGCAAGAGGACAGTAACAAAACGTGGCAACTGGTGGAGAAAAGAAACGTTGAAGCAGCTGGAGAAAAGAAACGTTGAAGCAACTGGAGAGATAAAATATTGAAGCTGGTTGAGAGTCATCTACGTTGAAGCTGGTGGTCGCACAACCTAGCAGCCTCTACTCCATTCGCCAACGCAATGTGCAGCATCCCTCATCCAACAACACAGCAACACAACCCTCCTTCAATATAAGCACTCTCGGTTCACGCAAGCGACCAAAGAAGATATCGACTTGGTCAAGGCTTTTCGATCCTAGTTGTTATTGAGATTTAATTTATTTTTATTTCTTATTTATTTTAATTGTACGGATTTAATCAATGCAATCATATATTATGACCATGATTTATGTTACATTGATGAATATGTTTGAGTAAGTTTTTTTTCGGTTAAGGTTAAGATTCATATTGAATTAGGATAATTTTTGTGTTATTGAACACATATTTAGTCCTAATTTAGCTTGATCACCAAGATTAAGGCCTTAGATGATTGAATGTCATAACCAATGGGATTTAATTTGTTGGAAAATCAATCAAGCGACATACTTGAGGCTAAAGTGTAGATTAACCTTAGGATCTTGTGTGAGGATACCTAGGATTAATGAACTTAGTTTTAGGCTTCTTGTATTAAACGCCTTTTATTTTGAATTATCTATGAACCAAGTGGGTGACTCGGATTTAGAAGAGAAGGAAATTCCCATGAACATTGGGTTCCACTTGCTTAAGTGAAGTAATTTCTAAATCAATCAACTGTTATAATTTTTAGTGTCCAATCTAATTGAAATCCGATACCTTAACCGATTTCTGTCATTTGATTAAATCTAGTTGTTTTTTAATTCATCCTTTGCATTTTTCATATTTCCTTGATTTGCTTACTTTGTTTTTTATTATTTTCAAATCAATCAATTCTTAATCGTCTGAGTAATTTTTCATCGTTTAATTTAATTATCTTGCGTGTTAAAATTTTCTTGGGTACGATATTCGGTTCTTACTGTTTTATATTACTTATCGACGGGATACGCTTGTCTTTAGTTAGTCTAGATAAAATTTAATTTATTTTTTTGTTTAGACCGCAACAAGTTTTTGGTGCCATTACTGGGGAAATTCCTTATTGTGAGTAATTAGATTAGATGGTATTAATTGTCTTAGATTTAATTCTTGCTTCGTTGTTTATTTGTGTATTTTAGTTGTTTGCTTAATTGCTTTACTTCAGGCGTGTTTTATTTTCCTTTCATATCTCTATTATTATTTGCTTTTTATTTGTTCCATTTTGTTTATGCTCACTCGTGGTCAAAAGCTCGATAATTTACTACTAGATACTGAGATTGAAAAACTGTTCGTAGGTTATTTAGGGAAACTAGATTGGCTCGGAATAGTAACACAAAAGAAATGATTAGAGAAGAACAGTTTGTAGAGATGGAACAGCACGAGGAGAGGTTGATGCCACATACTGAAGAGAGAAGGGAGTTGACTATGATGGATTTGACTATGGGGAATAACAATAGACCCATACCTTCTATTATAAGGCCGACAATCATAGCTGTGAGTTTTGAGATTCCTCACATCATTACATCCATGATGAGAGCATCTCAATTTGGAGGATTGCCTTTGGAGGATCCAAACACCCATTTGGTGACCTTTTTAGATTTTTGTGATATGTTCAAACAAAATGGAGCATCGGAAGATGTGGTGAGATTAAGGTTATTTCCATTTTCTTTAAAGAATAAGGCCAGTGCGTGGTTAGCTAGTTTGCAGTCAGGATTGATTAGCTAGTTTGCAGTCAGGATTGATTAGCTAGTTTGCAGTCAGGATTGATTACTACATGGGATGAGATGATGAGATTATTTTTGGCTAAATTTTTCCCTCCTGCCAAGGTTGCAAAGATTAAGAATGAAATCACTTCCTTTATCCAATATGAAAATGAAAGTCTATATGGAAGCGTGGGAGCAATTTTGAGATATGTTGACATAGTGTCCTAGTCATGGGTTCCCTACATGGCAGCAGGTCAATACTTTTTATACATGAATGACCCCATCAACCAGGAGTACTATAGATGCTGTAGCAGGAGGTAGTTTAATGAGAAAGATGCCAAATCAGGCCTACAGGTTGATTGATGAGATGGCTAATAGCAGCTTTTGGTATCATACAGAAAGGCATCCCAGACGACTCACAGGAGCTTATGTAGTAGACAATACAGTGACTTTATCAACTCAGATGGATGTTTTGACAAAGAAGTTGGATAATTTGTTGCACAGTGTGAGTGGAGGAGCTAGTTCTTCATTGAGGAGTTGTGCTATATGCGAGCATTGTGGTGAAGATTCCCATGCATCTTCTGAATGTCAAGTTAGGAATCCTTTTGCTTAAGAGACAGAAGAGGCCCATTATATGGGTAATTATAACAAACAGGATCCATATTCTAACACCTACAACCCAGGGTGGAGGAATCATCCAAACTTCTCTTGGTGAAATGATCAAATGGCACAACCATAGTCATCCAATGTTTAAAGACAGCCACCTCTAGGTTTTAAGGCTCCTAATCCTACACCACCAAATAAATCTTATCTCGAAGAGCTACTCTCGAAGTACATCTCCACTACTGAGGTTAGGATGCAAAATCAAGAATCTTTTATAAGAAATTTGGAGAATCAGATGAGCCAGATTGCAAGTTTGTTAAAGGAAAGACCTTTGGGTTCTTTGCCTAGCACTACTGAGGCCAACCCAAGAGAACATGGAAAGGAAATATCATTGAGGAGTGGCAGACAACTTGAAGAAGTTAAGAAGAAGCAGAAGGATAAAGAAGTGGAAAAGAGTGAAGAAGAAG
>JAOQMP010000002.1:37413192-37441729 GCA_027563575.1 Erythroxylum pedicellare
GCGGGTCCAGATGTCACTTAGGATGTCGGGCACGTGTCTCGCTAAGGGAAGGTGTCCCACACTATTTATCATCACTAATATCTCATCACACACATGTCATTTTCTCATTGGTCATCTCTAATGACTCATCAATCCACTAACATCTTGTAAAAATACCAAATTGCCCTTTAATGCATTTAATTCACCAACTAACCAAATTAATTCCCAAAAATATTCCACAACCATCTTATCATCAGATTGACCATAAAATAGGGTCAATACTTATTGATTGGATGCTTTAAAATTTTTTTGAGTGGTGTTAAAATCCTAAATACCCATTATTTTCCAAAATGTGCATTTTAACCCAAAACTTTTGAAACTCCTGAACTTCATCCGATTGGGCTTATTTTTGATCTCTTTTAGTATCATTAGACTCTATTATCTATTTTGGTTTTTTTCCAGAATTTTTGGGTTGGATCCTAAAATCACTATTCAAGTGAAAATACTATTCACCGAAATCATCCGGATTCCATTCAAAAGTGTCGCCTAAATCTCCAAAGTACATTTCGAGGCTTTTAAAGCTCGTTCGGACTCATTTCGTAGCTTTTTGTGGTTTTCAAAAAAATTTCTATAAATTTTTGGTCGACTTCAGAGCCATCTCTAGTCTATCAGTAATCTCCATTATAACCTCAATAATACATTTAAATGCTTAAATTACTCTAGTATACCATAAATAGAGCATAATCTATAAAATGCATATGCAGCATATTATATAGTGCAATAATCAAACTAAGATATTACATTTATATTCCTAATAGATTTTTATATTCTGGATAATGGAGAAAATAAGGAAAGGTTGCTAATCTTAAGTAAACCCTTCCTAATTACGATAGGTACAAAAATCAATATCAGGGGAGTTAAATTGATAATTGTGGTTAAAAATAAGGAAAACATATTTTTAAATGATTGGATGTCATTTATACTAAATTCTCAGAAAAAGGCATTTATTCCAATCTTTTGTAATAAATCATCGCATAAGAAGTTAAAGGGACAAGAAAAATGGAAATTAAGACAAGTAAAAGAAGTTCAAGATGAGGGAAGATCATTTTCTACATGGAATACTTATGATGATGAAGAAGGGAGCAATAAAATTGCTATAAAAATTAATCAAGTTTGAGGAAAAAGTCTAGCTAAAAATTCTTTAAAAAACACTTATTGGGAAGTAACTACAAGTGCAAAATATTACATCTTTTATCCTCCTAAACTTAGTCTATTTAGTTATTTTTATTACACATTTGGGCATGATTATTCATATTTTACTATTTAAGACCTAAATTATTTATGCTGAAATTTCTCACTTTGTTAGGAAATAAAGATGCAAAAAGGACAGTAGCAGACCACCCAAAGCACAGACTAGAAAAATACAACAAAACGTAGTGTATTGGCGGCATACATAGAAAGTAAAGAAGACAAAAAAGATAACAACTAGGAAAAAATGCAAGCAATAGTGGGAAGCAGACCAAAATGCTAGCAGTTGGACAAGAGAGGAACAACACGATAATCCAAATAGCAGAACAATTAGAATAAAATGTAGAGTGTAAGAAAACAAAAGAGCAGTAAAAAAGGAAGAGTGAAATGATAGTGCAAAGAGAAAATAATAGAAATAAAATAGGAAAAGTAACAGTTAACACATAAACCATGCAGCAGAAACAAAACGCCATTAGACAACTTAAAAATGCAACACCACATGAAGCAAAATGTAAAGCAAATGAGGAGGGCATCAAAATGACATGTAGGAGGAATAATAGTGTAGAAATAAAACATATAGGTAGAAGAAATGCAACAGCTGGTAATGAAGCGAAACGTAAACCAAGCAACAAACTCGATGTTTTTTCTTTAAAATGGAAGAGTTGAAACGAAGCTTATTAAAAAGCCATCAAAGTGCTTCTCTTGGGGTGTCTTGGGAACCAATAAAAAAAATTAGCAATGGAAAGGGAGAGGGATCAAGCATACCACCTCAATTAAGAAAACAAATCTTATAAAACTTGAGTGTTATTAGTGAAAGGGCTAAGTTTTAATTAGAGTGTCACACAATCTGGGAATTTCTTAGGGCTAATGATGTCTTCTTAGTGATAATTGCATTAATCAATTTAAAGTCAAGCTGGCTCGATTCTAGATTAGTAAAAGGAGATAGGGAGAATTCAACTGGTGAGCATCTCTACAGTTAGTCTACTATATGAATCAAGTAGCCAAGCACAATTATGAGAGATTGCCCCAAATAAACATCCAATTTTCACCTTTGAAAATCCATGCTTTTAAAAAGGATATATTTATATTAAAACTTGACCTTCTTAATCAAATGGAAGTGTGAATTGGATTGCATTCAAACGGTGGGTTTAGCTTCAGAAGTGAGAAGGATTGTAGAAAACTTAGGGGCAACATGCTTCTAAATATCATTAAACATTCTAAGAGGGAGGTCAATTAGGGTGAATTGGAATGAAAAATTATATAGGAAGATTTTGATCAAGTTTAAGCTAGATAGGAATTAAATGGAGATCTAAAAAAAATTAGGGTATAATGTAGGTTCTATAAACCTAAGTATATAAATTTGAAAGAGTATATGATTTCCTTAATAGACTTCTCTAATAAGCTTAATAATCATGACCCTAATTTTAAAGCACTATTTACTAGGAAAATGAGCATATATAATACGTCAAAGAGTAAAAGAACCTATATCTTATCCCCTATCTTTAGATATTTATATGATGGGAGGAAGGAGAGAAATAGATTGGTAAATCTTGTTTTTATGTTTTATAGATGGCATATATTATAGCGACAACTGTGAAATCTAGTGATAAATCCATAATTGACATGTTTATAGGTACTAAGTTAATTGTGATTTAACATTTATATCGCACACTTTTATATGGAAGTATATGATATCTCTTATATTTCATTAATTTTCTTTTAGGTGATGATTTTAAGGAGATGTCATGAATTTTATAATAAATTTCTCAATAGTTATACGATTAAAATGATTGTGGAGACATTGGAAAGCTAACAAAGAGCTAAATTTTAATAGAAGTCTAGAATTACGAAAAAGTGTACTCAAAACTTCTAAACAAGACTAACATTAGTCTTGAAGTGTGATAGACACTGGTTTTATAATAAACACTCCGAACACATGCATAATTACAAGTTCAATCACTTTAAAGCTCTTTTATATAACTTTAGCCCATAAATACTTTCTCCAGGGGTCGCTATAAGGGACTTTGAAGGTTTGTGACAACCTTATTTTTCAAAAGCTTTATAGTTTTAGGGATTCATTGAATTAAGGACGGATTTCAAGCAAGTATGGAGGAGACCGTGATAACTCTTCTAATTCTTTCTTCCCATTTCTTTCTTTTATATTAAGATTAATTTTTGTTTTATTTTCATAATTTTAGGGTTAGGGATTTAGTTTATGATGGATCTTTTAGTTATTATTGCATTATTTGTTTATTTTCTTTTTAAAAAATAAAGTATACTATAAAGGGATAAAGATATATCCCTTGAATGAGGCAAATCAAATCAAGTATATAAGTATTGAAGACTAAGTTTAGAAGTTATAAATCAACTAAGAATAAAGCAAGATTTTTGGGTATAAAATTTAGTGATACAAGCAGCTAAAATTATATAACATCCCATCTTAAACCTATTTCAAAGCTAAGTTAATTACTATTCCTTTTAACGAAGATTACACCTCTAATTAGGTTCTACATATTTAGCTTCATATTCTGATATCCATTTAAATTTGTTTGAAAATCTTGGAATTCCTCTCTTTCTATCTGGCATAAACACAACATCTAACCACAATTTTGAAAAGTTTTTTTGTCTCCTTTAGAGCTATTCCTAGGTTTGCCTTCCCACTACAATTTTCTCATAGTCATCTTCATCATATTGTCTATCACATAGTTCTAAGGATTGATTCTACAAAGCATTAGGGTTGAAGCATATAAACAATACGTATTTAATTTTCAATGGTTCTAAGTTATAAAGGGGGAATATATTCCTTTAATTATGTCTTAAGTTTTAAGCTTCCTCTTAGTAGCTAACCAAAAGGGGATAGATATTGAACTACAGAAGAAATTTTAAGGCATGAAATTTTGTGATTTCTATAAGTTAGTAGCAAAAGTCTCCAAATATGAAGGTCTTCTTAGAAAAAAGTCATCGTAAGAAGAATTCGCTAGGCACTTATGTTAATAAGATGAATTCTTGTGATTTGATAATAGATAAATTTAATATCCATAGAACTTGCACTTTCCCCTCCTTAGAACATAAATCCCTAAGAGTTAAAAGGAAAATTCAAGTTCCTTCGACCCAAGTTCATTATACCTTTTGCCAAAATGGAGGATTTTTTATTATTTATTGTAAGAAAATTTTATCACATTTCCCCCAGAGCATAGAATTCTTACAAAAGAGGAAATTAAAGGTAACGACTATTATAAATATCACACTTGGAGCTATTCAAGGAATTCATATTTAGAATTTAAAAATGTGATCCAAGATTGTATTAATAAAGGAATTCTAATGTTTGTTGCAGCTGACTAGACTATGCTAATAGATGAAGACATGTTCCGTCCAGTGGCAATTGTTAATGCTACTGAATTTGATTTGCACTTATTATTAAACATCAAAAGGAAGTTGAAAATTATATAAAATTCAAGAACATAGAATTTATTCCTAAATATAATACCAACTTTTGAAATTAGGGTAAGAGAATCCCTAAGATCCAATAAAAGGTAAAGATCTTAGGAAGAAATCATTTAGCAAAATTCATTCAAGTTTATAAGTATAGAAGTGAAACTTGAATTTCTAGTTATCAATACAAGCAACCTAGATTCATGGTATCACTAATGAGTTCCACCATCTAATTATTAGTAGCTAGGAAGACACCTAAAAAATTTGTTGCCTTTAACTCAAACTAAAAAGAGATAGCTTCAGCGACGAGATTCTCTACCCAAGTTGAAAAAATAAACTAGCAATAATGAGATCCAAGAAGAAGATTCTAGTGAGTTCATTATAATTAGGGACATTCCTATTTAGCTTCCATATACTACTTCATCTATAAACCTTACAGCTTCACTTAGTAAATCTAGTGCAAAGAGGGCATAATCTCCTTTTGAGAAATATGAATGCAAGGTGTTAGTACTGGCAACATGACAAGGAATTCCCGAGAAGGTGGTTTTAGAAAAGCTAGTTGAGGTTATGACACAACATATATAGTCTTTATATATTAAGAATCGTCTCATTGAAAGACTAAATTCAAGAGTTTTGGTGGATAATGGGTTCAAAATAAACATTATGCTGACTAAATTGATGATAGTTTTAGGAAAAGATGAAGGTGATTTAATTTTAGCTAAAGTATACTTCATTGCATTAAATGGTGAAACTATTAGGGCATGGGGAATTCTCCTTATAAATATTAAAATGTTAAGGAAGACTTTGTTGATTACATTTTTTATTGTTGACACCTATCCTAGTTACCAAGTCTTATTGAGGCAAAATTAGATCCACGCTAATTATCACATTTCATCATCTCTAGGATATAATTAGATGAATTAAGTACATCTAATTATAGTAAGAGATATAATGGTACTTAATGTAAAAGATAAGGGTAAATGGATAATTTTTTCGCTTCAGCATGGACATACATATTTAAATGTGAAATATGTATGAAATTTTTTGATATGTTTGCTTTGATTTATGAATGTGATGTGAAGGGAACTGATGAAAGAAGCATTCCATAAGTATTTTTTGGTTAAAATTGGATGTACTTTTGTTCTGCTCTTGCTTGATAAGACCGAAGTTAGTTGATTTGGGATGTGGACCTCACTGAATAGATAGGTTCCACTTAACATATTTCTGTAATTTAGCCATATCTTAGCCTATAGGTCTCTAAATTGGATATTTTTAATTAAAGATTAAAATAGAGAAATATGTCTAAAAATTTCATGAGGGAATTGAAATCTGATTATGCTTTTGCGAGTTTTAAATTCTATTTTGAAGTTGAGTTCTAGCTATTGTCCTTGTTTTCTAACAACCTATAATTTTTGGGATATAACTCTCGATATAATTAACCAAATTGCATGAAATTTATATCATTAGAAACTTAAGACATAGGGGAATGAAATAAACTGATAAGATTATTGGCTAATGTGGGATTAAGGAAGAAGAAGGACCAATTTCCTAAAGTCAACTTATAGACCAATAAGATAAAAGCATGTGTGTCTAATATAATTGTAAGACATGTTGTAATATAATTTTAACACGTGGTCCAATAGAGTTGTAGCATGTGGTCCAATGGGATTGTAACACATGGTTCAATAAGATTGTGACATATGGTCTAATAGGATTGAAACATGTGTTTAATAAAGTCATGAAAAGGCATATGGAGAGGGAAGATGGATGACACTTTGATGGCTTAACTTTATATTTTTATACTCTCCATTTCACCTTGTTCATCCCATCATTTTTTAGGTAAGATATCAAGCCAAACTTAGGTGAAAATCAAGTTGGCGAGTCAAGCAAAGCTAAAAAGGAAGGGAAGGAAAAGCATTAAAAGAACTACTTTGCCAATTTTAAGGTTTGGGGCTACACTTACTCTAATTTCTCTTTGTGTGTATGTTTGGATAGGTAAAAAAGATTCATTTGGATGTGGAATGGTTGCAAGGATGATACTTTGGTTCTATTTTGGTGTTATCTTATACAAAATTGGTTGAATATGACAAGAGATTATCGTTTAGTGGAATTTTGTTTAGGATTTGTTGAACTAGTCATATTGTTTACATAATTCATCCTACAGACCTATAAATTTCGTTATTTCAGTTGAATATGAAAATAAGAAATAGAACTAAAAAACTCTAGAAGAGACTCTGACTTAATTTTGGCTTTATGACCTTGGAAATAGAGATTAAAAATGGTGACCTGATGTTGCCTCTATTTTGGAGCAGCTTGTGATATTTGGTCTATATCTCATGAGTTAGGAGTCCAAATGGTCTAATTGTTAGTGCTATAGAAATGAGAGACATAAAGAGACAAATGTCTAGAAGACCTAGAAACCTATTTCTAATGTTTTCTATATGAATATTAAGGAACGAGTAGTGGTATGAATAGAGAAAGTGTTTGTCACGATCATGGCATTGTTTTCTTTCCGATTTCTACCGCATCTTATTCGAACCTTTATGAATATGTTTGAAAACTTTCAAACACCTAGAAATAAATGAAATAGAACTTACCACATATGAATTGGAAGACTAAACATTGGAATATAAGATTGAGCATAATGCATTACAAAGAAAATTTATTTGTACATAAATGATTTCTATGCATATTTATTACTCATATATGTATAGTATGATTATACAAATGTGATTTTGATTCCCTTCTAATGGTCATAAGCCATGAATTTCATGTATGAATGTAAATAGGGGTTTTATGACTTGAAATGTATATCATACGATTTGTTAATATATGAATTGTGAAATTTGCAAACAGTTAAAGGAAATGTTATAATGCCTCCTCTATTGTCTTGGTTGTGGATAGATAGGCATGCCTATAAGGTTACAGTGCAACTACTACAGTTTGACTCCACCGGTGTCCACAGTTCGATTCCTTCGAGTATTCACAGCACTCGTTATCTACACCTACATAAAATATACAGGCCTAACATAGAAAGTAACGTAAAGAGATATAAATAAGAAATATAGTATGACAATATAAATAATCGGTATATGAATGAGCATTTACATATATATTGATAGTTTGTATCATTAAGTGTTGAATATCAATATATGATTTTTAAAGGTGAATTTATGGTATATGAAAAAAATATTGAATCATGTTTTCATTATCTATTTGATAAGTATGTCATCATTATTTATATTTGTGTGATGTTTATGATTGTAAGTGCTTGATGGATGGCTGTTGTGAGTGTTCATATTGGCCTATTGTCCTAGTAATGAAGCTGGTTATGAACAAATTATTTATTATCTTATTAGAATTCTTACACCATTAGAAAAGAAGTAGTTACTTATTGTAAAGTTATAAATGGGGTTGTATTTTATCTGTTCACTGTTAAGGAACAAATTATTTATTATCTGATTAGAATTCTTACACCAATAGAAAAGAAGTAGTTACTTATTGTAAAGTTATAAATGGGGTTGTATTTTATCTGTTCACTGTTAAGGAATTACTTGTTGCAAAATAAAGTCTCTGTGGTTTCCTAAATTGATTTAATGAAATACATGTTGAACAAGTCGATCCTCTTAGGGAATATTGGACAATCCCTTATAACTCTTATAGACTTCAAATTGGTATATTACATACAAAAACTTGTAAAAGGCCAAGCATTAGCTAACTTTTTAACAAGCCCTCGTTTAGTTAAAGTACAAGAGATTGAGGGATACTTGATTTTCAGTTGTGAGAAGAAATTATGGGAATTAAAATTGAATGGGTCTAGTATAAAAAAGTTTTTTGTTATTGAAATTTTCACAATTGCACCACATGGAACCTAAACTCTTCTCTTCCTTAAAATGAATGTCCTGTATACAATAATCAAGAAAAATATAAAGGCATCATAATTGTAATAAGACGATTAGATGATCTTGGAGCTAAAGAAATTCTAATCAAAGGAGATTCATAATTAGTGTTAAAACAAGTGCTAGGGGAATATAAGTGTATGAGTGTAGCTTTATCACCTTATTACACCACCACTTTCCAATTACTAGAATTATGTGATAACATATTAACATATTCCAATAATAGCAACAACGTCCCAATAGAAATCTCACTGAAATAAAGAGTTTGGGAAGGTCCAGAAGCATATAGCATTATCCCTAACTAGTACAGATGTTGTTTTTGATAAACCTATGGGAAAGAAGAAAAAATATTGTTGAAAATAATTTAAAGTAAACAATAGCCAAATATATAAATAAATAACTACATTAATAAAAATAAGTAAAAAACAAAAACAAAATAAATAAAATAAGTAAATATTTAATTCATATTTTTCTCTTTTAATTAAAATTGAATGATTGGTTCTTAATTTTGAGTGATAATTTCTTGCTATAATTTTCCAAAAAGTCTATGATTTTCAACTTCCAATCAAAGGCAACTTCTTTATCAATACTAAATATTTCTAGTGAAATTCCTCTCTTATAAATGGATGGTTGAGACCTTCGTTGTAATATAATAGACTTATGGATTAAGTCTTTTGACATTTTCAATATGGTTTCTATTTAAGAAAGTTCATTTGCCTCCTAATTTTCACTCTTTGGAATTTGTTGAATCCATAAGTGGAAGGGGTATGTGGAACACATCAATATAGAATAAAAATGAGGTGGCTTATACATCGATATGGATATTATTGGCCAACCATCTTGAAAGATTGCATATAATAGGTCATAGGTTGTAACAGTGTCAGAAGTATGGAAGAATTCAAAGAATTATTGCATCTGAGTTACATTATATAATTAAACCATACTTATTTAGAGGTTTGGCCATTGATCTCATTGGGAACCACTATCCTCAAAATGCCATAGTTTTATTTTATTGACTATATACTACTTTACTAAATGGGTGGTGGCATAACTTTTAAAGGAATTTTATCAAATAGATACAATAAAATTCATCAAAGAATAGATTTTTCATCAGTTTGGAATTCCTCAACCGTACACAAGCAATTAAGGAACTATCTTTACAGGCTAGGAAGTTAAAGATTTCACTAAGGATTATAAGATAAATTATTTCATTTGGCTCTATATTATGATCAAGCCCAAGCATCTAATAAGATAATTATTAAAATTCTAGAGAAAATGTTAGAAGATAACGTAAGAGAATGGCATAAAACACTGTTTGAAACCTTATAAGCTTATTATACTTCTAAGCACACTGCCACAGGGGTTAGCCCATTTTCCTTAACATATGGAAATAGCTTTGGTCCCTATACAAGTGGTGGTTCCATCCCTGAGAGTAGCTAAACATAACACTTTAAGGTCTTTTGAGTATTCAGAAGTGATGGTAATGGAGTTAGAGGAATTAGATGAAATGCAACTTCAAGCATTGATAATATGATTATTCATAGAGGAAAAGTAGCATAATTTTATGATAAAAGATTTCATAGAAGAGAATCCGAAGAAAGGAACTAGTATGGAAATTGATCCTACCCCTTGGGATAAAAGATAAAGAATATGACAAATGGTTTCCAAGTTGGGTAAGATCATTTAGAATTTATAGGGTTTTAAGCAAAAAATCCTATTCATTATCTAGTTTATACAGTGAACCTTATAGGCCTTTTATTAATGGAAAGCACCTAAAACCTTGTATGCCTACCCTTTTTTAAAAGTAGAAGGAATAAGGAATGATAGAAAATTCTTGAAATAATTAACTTTATAATACCATTTAGAAATCAAAGTTCAAAGTCCATTTGAAAAATAAAAGTAAGTTAAAAAGAACAAAGTAGTTTACAATTGGTCCAAATTTAAAGATCAAATTTCATCCTATTGATTAATGCATAACACTTGGTTCTGCTTGACTTGCTATACCTACTACTTCCAAAAGCTAACTTCATCCTTTTATAAAACTAGCAATTTCCCTAACTCAACAATCATTTGCTTAACTTTTGGAATTTCCTATTTAATCTTTTGTCCATCTTATTTGTGGACTTTTAGTTTTTCTATGATTAACTTGATGGCTCATTCATGCTTAATAGATTTTTTTTTTCAAGGATTCAAATTCATTTTTCAACTGTTGAATTTTAGTTAAAAGATTCTTGCCTTTAATCTCTTCTACATCATAGTCCATTTTTTGTTAATGCGACATACTCATCTTTTTTAATACATAACCTAATTATGGAAAGATTTTTCAAAGGAAGCAAAGACTTTCTCAGCAATGGTTAAAAGTCCCCTAATAGTGGATGACTGAGTTGTGCACCTAATATATGAAAACACACTTAAGAAAGAACTATGTTAAATTTCAATAAGAAATTGTAACTTCTTCTATATGGTCAATATTAAAGGCTCTTTAACTTTCGGTATTTCTTTAGAGTTGATCATTGGTTCAACACTAAACAAAAGGTTAGGGGAAAGATCTAAAATGCTCAAGTCAAAGATTTCTTCTGAGGTCATCACCATAGACTAAACATCATTTGTCTACAAGTTATAAAAAAATTCATTAATAGATTAATAGGTCAATGTATACAAT
This sequence comes from Erythroxylum pedicellare, assembly GCA_027563575.1. NCBI lineage: Eukaryota > Viridiplantae > Streptophyta > Magnoliopsida > Malpighiales > Erythroxylaceae > Erythroxylum > Erythroxylum pedicellare. Next base: position 37,424,413 of record JAOQMP010000002.1, read on the forward strand.
AAATGAATACTTGTCTCACTCGAATAAATAAACGTCAGTGGCTTTTAGATTAGGAGCAGTCTTAATCTTTCCATATTTTGGTTTAAAAGGAAAGATGCAACAGGGATGCATGATAGTCTTAATCTTTCCATATTTTGGTTTAAAAGGAAAGATGCAGTAGGGATGCATGATATTGTGTCATCTATAAACAAAGATAGGCTAGTGGGAATTCATAATACAAATAAAGTTTAAAATAATAAAAGAATATGTCATACCATCACTAACATCTTCAACAACCTTCTTAGGAGTAAAAGAAGTCCCTTATAGAGGAATAGTGCCTTTAGTAGAAGCTTTTTGGTTACAAATTCGTTAAGCAATTTAAACGATGAGGGAGTAGAATTCCTTACAAAAAATATTGGAGATAGACTTTTGACCTTTTTGTTACTAATAGTTGTTGGCAACTTCTCTTTAAATTTTCTTTTAAAAAGAGGATTAGGAGCTACATCTTTCTAAGAACAAAGATAAATTTCTTATATGATTTTAACATCTAAGATTCCAAAGTCTGTAAATAAATGAATTTTAGGAGAATTATTTGAAATTAAGAATGTATGAGTAGAGTGGAATGTCTTCGAGAAGTATAGAATTAGGCCAAAAGACTAAACTCTGAAAGCTTTTAAGCCATCAAAAATGGTAAGCTTTGGTGTTAGCCACATTGGCAGTAACAATATTGCCTTTCAAAATTTGATAATGATTGAAATTTTCCCATAAAAATTTGTTATTGATAACACTAACTTTAAAAGGCACTCCTATTGGATAGTCCAAGAAATGTATAGCAGGAGGAATTCCTAGAGATAGGTCGAACTGCTTACTCCATAAATAAGGGAGATACATTTTTAAACCTAAGGTTACAATACAATGGTTATGTTTTCATGGTTTACTCACCATCAATAATGAAGGATCTAGGGTTGCTATAATCTAAGATAATCTTTTGATCAACATCTAAATAGGAAGACTTAAGGATTTTTGGAAATATGATGGAACTAACCACATATATCAATGGTGTTTAGCTCAACAAAGTATGTTAAGGAGAAAGAAGAGGCATGGCAAAAGAGTCCACAATCACAGAAGTCGCAAGAGACGAATATAGGAGTGAAAAAAAAGAATAAAAGTCTTTTTGAAAGCTAAAGTAAAAAGTGAAGAAGTAACAAAAGGCATTTATAGTGTAGAAATGGTTGAATCCTAAGGGAATAACATAAGGTGAGAACTTAAAGAGATTTACTATGTTTAGGAATGGATAAGAATTTCACATTTGAAAATAATCTAATGCAATATTTGGCCCAAAAGTGAAAAGGGCACAAATTTAGAAGCCTTATAATTCATTTAGTGAAAGAATTAATTCATATGATAATCAATTGAGAAGTCCAAGATTTAAAATTCCAAATAGTCAATACATAATTTACATATGCTTTTAAAATAATGCAAGGAGGTAGTTAGCTAAAATATAAGGAAGTGAGCTACAAATTAAGTAGTTACAAGAGGCAAACTTCCAGAACATGGAAGTTAAGCAGATAATGGGAGGTAGTTAGCTAAAATATTGGGAAGTTGATAGTTATAACACAAAACTTCTTATGTCTGAAAAGGCTATAAATTCACCAGCAACATATCTAGAGAAAAGAGCAATCAACACATTGAACTTACTACAAGAGCTAACCTCAAGACAATCTCTAAAAAGAAAAACAACTTTAAATACTTTTGTTGTTATTTTTCAGCTTTCTTTATATTGTGTATTCATTATATTACCTTAAATTCCCTTTATAGTTATCATTTTTCTTTGTTGCCTAAATCAAATTATTTCTTTTTCTAACACAGTTTAGATTTTTTGTAGCTTAGAACTCCACTCTCTAAGATTTCGATTGCCTTTTTATTTTGTCGATAGAATTTAGGTACAAATTCTAGGAGAACTCCTCCCTATAAATTGCAATCTAAATTAACACCAAATACTTTCATCAAAAAAAAATTTAAAAATTTGTTCCTAAGGATTTATTTTATTTTTCTACTTTGGACCTTACCAATAACACTTATAAATTTTTTTAAGAATGTTCAAATAGAAAAACTCCACAATTTTAGACTTAGTTAAATAAAATTAAAATGTGATGCTTATCAAATGTATAATTTTTTTATTATATTAAAATTTTATATCTTTTCATTCAATAATTATAAAATTAATTAAACTAAAAATCAAATTTAATAGTTTAAATATCTAGTAATAAAAATAAATGACAATTAAGAGAATGAAATCAAACATTTTCTATTTTTAATTATTTTATTAGAAATCTCATCGAAATAGTTTTTATTCTCAATATTTATTACAAATTTCAACTAAATAATTTTTATTTTTAACAAAGAAAACAAAAAAAGGGAAAATCCATAAGCAAGAAAATAGGTCTTTGTTGGTGTCGGTTATGTGAAATGTTTGAGATTAAAATAGGCATATTTGGAAAGTGAAGAACTTTCATAATCATTGTCATAAGTTTCTTGCTTTTGGTGGGGGAAGTTGCATTTTGGTGACTTTTACACCATAAATTTATATACTCTGGTAAAACTATTTCATAATGATTTTTATTAATATGCATGCTTATATTTATATAATCCTAATTATATATATAATTTCACATAACCAAATGATCTCTTAAAGTCATTAATCTTATTCGAATATCACTATTGCCTTGTGCAATGTCAAGTTCCTTACCATTTATGGCATAGAACTCTAGAATTATTTAACTTTCACTCCTTTTTATTCCTCCTTTAGTGTAACTCTCCAGTTTCCTTTGGTTCCTAAATCACCACAAGCTTGCATGTCTTAGTTGTAGCTTACTTCAACACCCTTATTCTCTCCTCTCTATCCTTAATATCCTATTAGGAGCTACTACACTAGGTTTTATTCCCTCTTCGTTACTTATTTTGTTTGTACAATCACGCTTATGGTCATAAGCCTTCTTTAGATCTTTTTGCTCTCTATAAGAACACACATTTCAAACCTACTTTAGATGTTTTAAACATCACTAGGCTTTCATCTTCAAAAACCAAGCTCACTTGGTCTTAAGTTGTAAGAGATTAATCTCCTTTTGATCATTTCAAATATGTACGTTCTACCCCATTTAGTGGAAACATCATTGTTACACCATCTATTGAAATACTTAAGGTAGGTGTATCTAAATGGTATGTAACAATAGTTTACTTATTTTTGGATAAGAGAGCAGCTTATCCCATCATGTGGATATGGTAAGACAACTGAAAGAAAATCAATTTAAAGAGTGTCCTTATCAATGAAGATGATTTATTCTTCTTCAATTTAACTGTGAAGACATTGTAGAAGATACTAGAAGTTAGCTGTGATTACATCAATATCAAGCTTATTTTCCTGCAAAGATAGATATTATGGTTATATCTAGAAAGGTTGAGGCTAAAATATATTTCTATATGGATAAACTTCCATAATGTACCACTTAACTACTAGTCAACGAAAGTTATGATCTACCAAGTAAGTTCCCTGATAAATATATTTGTTTGGATAAAATTGATCCTCCTATAAAGAGGCTTGACTATATTTTGGAATGATTGATATCGAAATAATGAAAGAGTTACATGATTTCATCACTATTATTAAATTAAATGAAGATGATAACCTAAAAAATTTAACATTATGTATAATGATAGATGCATAATTGATTATATTTATACGTCATATTTGATGCATTTTTACTTGATATATTATACTTTTATCATATATGTGGTACTCAATTCACTCCAAGTGTCTATACAAAGTATAGTTGCCTTCACGGACTTAAAGGAGAAGAATTCGGATGAAAACACGAAATAAAATGAAGATTTGACGTACATAAATTCCTAGTCTTGCATCAGACCATGCATATCTCCCAGGATGTGTAGTTTTGCAATTTTTAAAGAATTTGATGATACACGGTATGATGCACATCCACACACAAGACCATGCATCGACCAAAGGGGGAGAAGACGGAGGGAGGTGATTCCAAACATGGAGGTCATTCATTCTTAATGGGCAACTTTGGAAAACATAAAGAAATCATCCAAAAATCCATCGAAATATAAGATCAAACCTCTACATCGCAATAACATTTGATAAAAGACAATCAAGTAGATTTACAATTATGAACCTATTATTTTCAATTAGTTTTTCTTTTAGTGTATGTTTACTTTCGTGTTCGATAATGTTTAACTAAACATCTTGTTAGTGTTTAGGTTAGATGAACCTTATGCTATTACTTTAATATATTTTGATTCTTTTATTAATACAGTTGTTTTGATTGATCTATTATGATTTGATTATGTGTTAATATATATTCTAATAAACCCAGGAATATTATATCATTCTCTAACTTCATATATATAGATTGAGAAATCCTATTGATGAATAAATCTTCTGTAATCGTAACGAGTTGATTGCACCACTAGAAATAGGATGACATAAATCTTCCATATTAGATTCAAACCCAATAAAAGGATTCAAAAATTGGTAAAGCAATCCTATAAACTTTAACCTGAGTAATTTGGTTTAAAACCTTAGGATTAGTTGTTAGTAGACTCAAGGTCAACTATTAACAAACCATAAGAATCTCCATGGTTTAATAATCAATAAAATAATTGAGTAATAAAAGGTCAATTTTTTATGGATTTAGGGAGATTCAAAACCTAGATACTAATTATTGATATTGGTAATTTTCTAAGTAAATTCTTAATTCTCTGTTTAATATCATTACCTATCTTATTTTGCTTGCTTTAGTTTTATTTTAAAATTCCAAAATCAATCTACAAGCTAGATAATAGGAAAAAGGTAATTACTAGTAATCAGTGTCCTCGTGGGATCGACCTATCCTTGCTAGTAGTAGCTACATCTACATCGTGCACTTACTATTATTACAATAATGACTGACTGAAAATAAGTCAATCAAGTTTTTGACATCGTTGCCGGGGACAGTGATATTAGGAAAACCTCTATTTTATTACTCTATTCTTTTTTCTTTATTTTATTCTATTTTATTTATGTTTCTATTTTTTTTAATTGAGATTTTATATTTATTTCTTATTGTATTGTATCTATGGATTATTTATTTAATTATCTTTTAAATTTCTCCACTTGATCTTGAGTTTGTGGTTTATTGTAGGATTTACGATTCATTATTATAACTATAACACATTATTGAAGGATGGACTAAACGACACTTTTATGGAAGTTAGGATATTTTTTCGTAATCTTAAACATCACCATATGGGATAAAAAGGTGTTTTGACTTGTTTTTAGAGGCTTAACCGATATCTAGGCCATATTATGACATTAGTGGGAGTTATCATTACAATTATGAATGTTGAGCATCAACACATATATGGGAGTGACTAAACGTATACAATCAACCCCAAGGTGCATTATATGTACATAAATACAATTCCGAATGAACCAACTTTTACGTTTATAGATGGAACAATTACGCTCTAGCTAGATATTTACAGCACCATGCACCTCCAATTAACAAGCCAACTCTGGAAGATGTAATGACTAATTTCTTTTAAGAATCAATTATGAAGCTAATTTCATTCAAGAATCAATTATGAAGCATTAGGAAATAGAGGCTCGTACATAAAATTTGGTTAATCAAATTGATCAACTAGCGAAGATAATAACTAATAAGATGTAAGGGAGTTTACTTAGTGCTATTGAAACAAACCTTACAAATTGTGAAATGGTAATCATCCTTAGTAGCAAAAAAGAGTTCCCAGTAGAAGAAAAATAGGAAGAGGAAGAGGAAGAAAATATTAGAAATAAGTTAATGAAATGCATTATTAAACTTAAAGTTAGCTGGCTTGAATTCAAAGAAAGGGTTTATTCGCTTGAATATTTTAAGCATAATATATAATACTATTTGAACCTATTAACGAAATAGAGTGAAGAAAAGATGATGTTTGGCTTCATGGATGAAGAGACCATCCAAGAGGAGCTTCCCAAACAAGCCTCCATCTTAGAAAATAGAGGAGTGGCAAAAGGTAATTGCAAAAGATAAGCTAGAAACCTTTATCCATGAAGAAAAAGAAGAAGAGTGGAAAAAGGTATTTGAGAAGAACTAGTGGAGGAACCAAGTAAGGAAACTACTAATGAGTTGTTAGTAGTGACCTTAATTAGGAACCAAGTAAGGAAACTATTATTGAGGTGTTAATAGTGACCTTAATTATGAAGGATTCCCGCTTCTTGAAATACAAGCTGTTCAAGTTAGCTGATGGTTCAAGGAGTTTCATTATTCCTCATTTTATTAACAATTTTCATTTAAAATGACATTACTATAGTTAACTGGCTTTATTGACTTAATGCATTATGTCCTTTTGATCATCCTATAACATGTGGCTTAATTATAGGCTATGACACTACTTTGTATAGAAAAGGGTGGAAGTAAGCCGTTAATTATTGATACAGGATGAAGTTTAGCATAAAGGGTGGTACATGAAGCTTAAACAAGCGTTGCATAGGAGGTAACCCATGAATTAAGAAAAGTTTTAGCTTAATTTCGTTTTGATTCTATTTTGTAGGATTTTATTTCATGTTATTTCATGTTTTATTTCTTTTGTTATTTTTATCCTTTTCTTTCAAATTTTACAAGGATGTAGTTCACTATTGGATGAATTTGAAATCAGGAAATCATCACAATCGAGAAAGGACAAAAAAAATCCTTTCAGTTTTACTTATACTTGTATTAGGGACAATGTACAACTTTAAGTGTGGGGATGAGTTTAATGAATGTTTAATGATTTTTTCAAGCTTATTTATTTTTAACAATTTTTTGAGCTTATTATAAGATGAATCTTATTAACTGACATTCTGAATTTCTTGAAATATGTCCATCAATACTATGTATCATTATTGAATAATGATTGAATTAGTATGCAAAAGTATGATGGTTGGAATCAAATTGCTTTTCTAAACCACATTTTTCGTAATCATCAAGATGATCAAGTTGAATGAAATTGCATAATATTTACACATATATACACCTTTCGTTTTCATAAGCTTTTGAGCCTAAGAGCACAATTTCAAAAAATTTTAAAATCTCTTATTGTTCTTTCATATGTGTTATCATATGTAGTAGGATGATTCTAAAACTTGCTTTTATTATGCATATTGAGACCACATTTGTTAAATTAAAAACACTGACAAGATGAAGGTGCTTAGATTCAACAACTTGCTTTAGTCCATTTCTTTAAAAGTTACCACACCTTTAAATTTACCTTTAGGAATAACCAAATCGAGCCTTAGCCTTTTTCATTGTTATTAACCCAAATTATTAACCTTTACCCTATTTTTCTTTGAAGACCTTTTTATTGTTTTGAACCTTGAAGGTTATTCACAATATTTATTTGTTGAGAATTGAAATTTTTTAAAGATCCAATATGTTTATTATTATAGTACTAAATCTGTGGTACTGAACTCGAAATCATTGTAAAAAAAAAGAAAAACAAAAAAATCAAGTATATTTACAAAAAAATAAAAAAGAAGAAGAGAATAAGTATATAGTACCATTAGTTTTGAATGAAAGGACCTATGTATATTGTGAATAAGTTTCATTATAATATATTTTAGTAAATTTCTTTTATTTAAAACCACTTTTTAATATCCCAATCATATCATACCTAAACCCTATTACAACCTATACAAAGACCTTTTAATTTTTGTTTCTAGTTTATACATAAGTGGTGAAGATGTGATTTTACTACAAGCCTATGGTAAGAATTCTACAATGCACTGATTGAGATTTTTTATACTTTTTACCCTAAATACTTGAGTGTATTAAGTGAAATCTTGTTCACAGTGTAAAGATATATGATTTTTTATTTCAATGTGATTGTTGATGTGATTATTATTAATATTTCTTGGAAAAGTTAATTTTATCATAACTTGACTCTAATAGTATGTTAATTTGATTAAATAAGATATGATGATGTATAGTACGAATAGACAGATTAAGATTGATGATAGATTTACGTTGTAAGATTTATAATTTTGATTATATTTTTATTGAGGACAAGCAAAAGCTTAAGTGTGGGGATGTTTGACAGATGAACAATTGATCATATTTACACCTTATATTTGATGGATTTTTTCTTAATATATTATAATATCATATATTGGGTACGTATAAGTGTGTATATAGAGTATAATTGCCTTCACATACTTAAAGCAGAAGAATTTAGATGAAAACATAGTATAAATCGAAGACTCGTTGCATAATTGTTCATCACGTCGTGCACATCTATGAGGCTATACAATTTTGAGACTTTTAGAGATTTTGGTGATGCACAGTCATGCACAAGACCGTGCATTGACCAAAAACATAAATTTTATATAAAAGGATATGGACAGAGACTTTAAGGGAAGCAGATGGAAGGAGGTGATTCTAGACATAAAGGTCATTCTTAAAGGAGGATTTTGATTCGAAGAAGTGAAAAACGCAAAAAAAAAATCATCTAAAGATCCATTAGAATATAAGATCGAAACTTTATATTGTAAGAATATTTGATAGAAGACAACTAGGGAGAATTATGAACCCATTGTTTCAATTCATTTTCTTTCAATGTATGTTTAATTTCATGTTCGATAATATGTAACCAAACATCTTGTTAGTGTTTAGGTTAGATGAATCCTATGTTGATACTTAAATATGTTTTGATTCTTTTATTAATACAATTGTTTTGATTGATCTATTATGATTTGGTTATATGATAATATATGTTCTAATAAACTCAGGAATATTAGATCATAATCTGATTTCTTACAAAGAGATTGAGAAATCCTATTAATGAATAGGTCTTCTGTAATTGGAAGGAGTTGATTGGAACTCTAGAGATAATATGACTAAAATGTTCCAAATTAGGGTTAAACCTAATAAAGAGATTCATAAATCGGTAAAGAAATCATATCAACTTTAACTTCACTAATTCAGTTGCAAACCTTATAATTAGTTGTTAATAGACTCAAGGCCATCTATTAACAAACCCTAAGAATCTCCATTGTCCAGTAATCAATAAAACAATTGAGTAATGAAAGATCAATCTGTTAAGGGTTTAGGGGGATTCAAAACCTAGATACTAATTATTGATATCGGTGATTTTCTATGTGAATTCTTAATTATTTTTTCAAAATCGTTACCAATCTTATTTTACCCACTTTAGTTTATTTCTTTTATTAAAAAAGAAAATCAATATGTAAGCTAGATAATAGGAAAAAGGAATTAATAGTAATCATTGTCTTTGTAGGATTATGTACTTACCGTTACTAGCTATAGCTATGCCATGCACTTGCAGTTATTACAATAATTACTAACTCAAAATAAGTCAATTATATAACTACTAATGGAAGCCCTCCTTAAACATCAATAAAAAAATGGAGACCTATTGGTAAAAAGTTCTAAAAAGGAGATTATAATGAGATTATAGGGAGTAATAACTCTAATGATCAATAAAAAGGAATTATACCTAAAGATTTAGCTCAATAGCCCTAAGGTTGATATATTTGCTAAGAAACAATAACAAAGCTATAATTAATAATCTTTAAGCAATAACAACTACTTAGTAAGGAGGTTATAACTCATTAAGCCTCAAAATTGGGATACCGAGGCCACTATTCTCCACTAATTGAACCTTACAAGAATTTATTACAATTAGTGCTCAACAAGTAATGAATGACGATAGCATACCACCTTCCTCTAAACCTTATCAATTTGAACCTTTTAATTCTCCTGTTACTATCTTAAAGGACGGTTTTATAACTAGTACAATCAAGAAATTATGGATATTAGTGAGTGATAAGGGTTAGTTATGCTATCTTGGAGTTTTTATCTAAAGAAAATGTTCTCAAGGAGATTAGCAAAACCTTATTCCCTTATTTCTTTACCATATATATAGAGGCCCTAACCAGAATTATTACCAAGAGGGTTGAGCATAATGGGAACTTTAGCTACCACGTAAGTCGAAAAAAAGCTCAAACTTTTTATCTTTCATTTGTAGACGAGCTTTTATATTTCAGCAATGTAAAAGCAATCAATATTTTAATAAGTACCCTCTATACCTTTATTAGTATTATAAATTTAACAATCAACTATAATAAATTAATATATATGCATTTGCAGGTCTATTTGAACTAGTCAAATAAATATTTTAGCTTATAAGAATTAAGTTTTATTAGCCTACTTTAAGGTATCTTAGTATCCCTATTTCTACTACTAGAATCATCTTTATAAAATGCTAAACACTTTTTGATTCTATATATAAAAGGTTGGGGACTTATAAAACAATATTCTTATCTTTACAAAGGGATTACAATTAACCATTAAATGTTTAGTAGCTTACACATCTACGTGAGTTCAAATCTTTATCTTCAATTGAAGTTAATTAAGGCCATTGGAAGAATTATTAAGAACTTCATATGGACTTTTTATGATAGAAATGACTTAACTAAAGATAAGATCAAATGGTTAGAGATATATTGGACAAAGAAAACGGTGATATAGGAGCAACTAATTCAAAACTAAGAATAAATTGTTGTTTATAAAGAGGATATGGAAGTTATTAATATACCAAAATTCCCTTTGGTTTCAGTTGGGTTCCCATACTATTCTTAAAAAAGCAAAACCATATAGATAGCTAAAATAAAAAATTATACCTTATAGTATTTTAAACAAACAATGCATTTAAAGAACATTATAATTCCTAATATTAATAGCATCATAAGAATTAGAAATGAGTATATGGTTTTGGCTTGATAAATGGCACCCAAAAGGTTCCCTTTACTGGCCTCCTAACTCTATGACACTAAGGACTAGCCTACCAAAGTGTAGTAGAGCTAGAATTACAATTAAGGACTAAAGAGAACGCTTGAAGTTGGACTCCCTCCAGCACCTAAAGATTCTCTTTAATGATTAGTAGTTTACCATATTATAACCCAATATAAAGAATAAGGGTAAAGTTATATCTAGAGATTTCACCAAACTTGTATATAACTATTCACAAATAGTCATTCAAAAATTGCTTGACATAAGTTGGTATGATTCTCTAGTAATCATCCAAAAGTAGCCTTCATTTTGTAGTTAGCAATAAAGCAAAGGCTAAAGACCAAAGATAAATCCAACTTTATCTCCTCCATCAATCTAACTTTGTTTCTTTGGAATTCAAATAGAGACTTATATTCATTTATTCTTTAACTACCAATTTACTTATTAGGTATGCTACAAGCTCCAATTCCTTGGCAATATGCACTTTAATGAAATTAATTGAATTAACGTAGTGGAATAGGTGTGAAAAAAGCATCATCACACTAAAGGAGAAAAAATCTTCTTCATCTTTCAATTACTTTATTTACATCATTTAGAATGAAAAGAATAACATAATTTTTAAGACTGAATAAATATACATAATTACTTATATTAAAGGCTACTTAACTAGAATAAAGAGATATTCCTAACTAAAGAAACAACCAATTTAATCAACAAACGTCTACAACTGGTTTTCGTACCATATATAAAGCATGCATATTGCATATTAATTCCCTACTTTTTAATTGATACAATGCTTTAATAATGGACTATAATCATATATTTTGTGTTTTATATAGTAAAATGGAGATTTGGATCAAAATGTGTTTGAAAATGGAAATTTAGCAAATGAAGAAACAAAGATCCAATGTTTGTAAAAGAATAAAAGTCGGTAGAAAAAATAATTCCATAAGTGATATGAGTATAAGGCCTGCCATCTCACCACTAAATGTGTAAGAGGTGTATCAATCCTGCTTAAATTTTTTAAAGGAAGTTTCACTTAATGTTTTTTATTAATCTTTACTTTTGTTGAAATTGTTGAGTACTGATTTTGATACATTGAGGATAATGCTTGAAATAAGTATACATGTGGGAGGCTAGTTTAGTGGTTTAACTTTTTTCTTATGATTTGGTCTTGTTTTATATTTGTTTTTCTGATTTTGGCTAAATTTTTATTAAGCATTCTTTAGGTGTTGATTATCAACTTGTCTCTTTAGAGGTCTCAATTATTTTGAAATTTGTCTTAAATTATTCAAATTTGCATGAATATTTAATTGAGATTGAAATTTAATAAGGAAATTAGCATGACTAATTAAGTCATCACCTACTAAACATTGAGAAATTACTTTTATGATTGATTTAGATTAAAAGTGAAAAAGATCCAATGCATTGTAAGCTTTTGAGCCTTCACGCATTCATTATTTTACACTCCATTTTCTAAATTAAGTGATTATCATATAATTTTATTGTTTTAGAACTTGTTTTGTTCTATATATTGAGACTACATTATTAAACTAGATGCATCCAAATGATAAGGGCATATCGATTAACCATTTGTAATTTTTCAATAATCCACCTAGATTATATTCTTCCTTACTCAAAAAGATATTTCCAAATCTAATAAAAATGGTGACAAGAAGGAAATTATTGAGACCTCTTATACGGTTAAAGATAAACATTCCTTTAATTAATTCAATAAAACAAATACTTTGCTATACAAAAATTTTCAAAGAACTATGCACTAATAAAGGTAAATTGAAAGGTAATGAAAAGGTGAGTATAAAGGAGAATGTGCTAGCAATTTCCTAAAGGAAATTGCCACTAAATACAAAGATCCAGGCACATTCACTATCCCAGTATGATTGTAAATGTTAAATTTAATAAATCCATGTATGATTTATGTGTTTCAATTACTTTCTTCCCTTTTCTATTTACAAATCTTTGAATTTGGTCCACTAAACGAGATAGGTGTGGTCACGTAACTTACCGATAGATCACTGTGTACACTATATAGGTCTTAGAGGATATTTTAGTGTAGGTTAATGAATAGGTTTTTCTTTCTTTTATATGCCTACCATGAATGAAGGTAATTCTTCTAACTCTATATATTTTTTGCAAAGATGGTCATTCCTAAAGACATCTAGAATGATGATTAATGAGCATGGTGGTGCACTTAGCATACAATTTGATGGGGAAATCATTAAATTTAATATATATAATGACATGAGATACCCTAGTGATGTATCATCTGTCTCTATTATAGATGTTCTTGTTCCTTCCGTACAGGAGTTGATTATGTTAAATGATGAGAACAATCTAAAGGTCATAATTAGGAACAACCTCATGATGAAAATTTTATAGAATTTTGAGAAAGATTTTATTATTCTCTTTGATATTCAAGATGCGATCTGCAAGTTAAAACCATTTAAATATATAAGCTATGTTGTTGTCAATGTTGAATTAGTATAATCTCATGAAAAACTTCTTCCTTTTAATTTACTGGCACAAAAATTGGAATTGAAAGCTTTGGTAGGTCATTTAAAGTACGTTTTTTTTAGAGATAGTGAAACCTTTTATGTGACAATCTCGAAAGAATGCATAACTTTAGAGGAGGAAAAGTTAAATGGTGTGCTTAGAAAATGTAATAAGGCTATAGGTTGGACTATATTTGATATTTAAAGGTTTAATTCCATCCACTTATATGTATAGAATATTAATGGAAAGAGGCCGAAAAACTTTAAGAGACACTTAGTGCAAATTAAGTCTACCTATGATAGAAGTAGAGAAAAAAGAGACCTGGAAAGTTTTTAATACAGGTATGATCCATCTAATCTTTGATAGGAAATGGGTAAGTCCTATTTATTTCATTTCAAAGAAATCAAGTATAAATGTGATCAAGGATGATAGTTGTGAGATAATTCCCACTTATGTTCAAAATGGATAAAAGGAATGTATATATTATAGGAAGTAAATTTTGCAACTACAAAAGAACATTTTCTACTACCATTTATAGATCAAATGTTAGAACGTTTGGCTAGTTACTCTCAATTTTGTTAACTTGATGGTTATTTAGATTTACACTCCTATTTGGTACTTTTTCTCATTATCAAATATCATTTAGACTTTGTAATGCACCTTCCATCTTCCAAATATGTATGGCATCTTGTCAAATTTTGTAGAGTGATTCATTAAAGTATTCGTAGATGATTTCACTATCTATAGCGATTCTTTTAATGAATTTTTGGTTAATTTAACCAAGGTCCTTGAATGATGTATAGAGAAAAACCTTGCTCTTAATTATGTAAAATGTCACTTTATAATTGACCAAGGTATTATTTTAGGATATATTGTATCCCCTAGAAGTACAACATCAACAACACCCAGTATGAATCCCGCTAATATGTGGGGTTTGGTGTTGAACCCCGTTTCCGAAGCCTAAGTATCCAGAGTCATAAAGCCTTAGTGGAATACCCCATAAGGTTCTTCCAGTGAACCCTTACTTTCTTTCTGTTCATCTTTTTTAAATCATCACCAAAGGCTATAAATTTTTGTGGAGAGATAGAGAAATGTGTTAGAAATCTATTGCTTTAAGAATCACTTCATTTGGAGGTCAGACGATGAAGTTATATCCAAAAGAATCAAACTTGTTTATATCCTCAATTATATTGTACCTATCTTGGGACAATTAGCATAACTTTCACTAGAGACCTTAGATTAAAATCATTTTAGGACGGTTTCAAAGAGGACTTTGAGATCTATAACTTTCGTGAGACCTTGAAGAGAGATTTTTCCATCTAGAGGGTCAAATTGCAATTTCCCAAAAGTGTACAATGTATGTCCATTAATATAGGGGTTTGGGGTCCATTCCAGACCCGAGAAGGTTCGTTTAATGGACATGGGCGAGGCTGGGGGTCCTTTTAGGCCCGAGAAGGTTCGTTTAATGGACCTAAAGTCCATCTAATGGACATAGGGGATACCCAAGCCCCTCCAAAACCTCTCCCATGGTTCCTACATCCATTCTAACAGTACTTTTACTCATAATCTTCTCAAATTCACCCCTTCTAGTGCAATACCACTTCATATCAATTCAGACACCAACTTTGTTCCATTAAATCCTCTAATCCCTACTCATTTGATTCAACAAAACCACTAATTCTCATCATTTACTATAGTTGTCCTGTATATACATCCCATGCAGCATCACCACTTATAATGATCATATCTTTCAACTCCGATATCCAAATTTTACATACTTTATACCATTGGAAAGATAAGAGGACTTACAATAAGACAACTTTGTCTAATTTGTTCTAGATTAATCAAATTTTTACCCTGAAGTTAGTCTATAATTTTACCCCGATGGAAAACTTGAAATATGAAATGTACAACTACAAAAGAAATATGCACATACACATTGTAAACTTCTTCAATTCTCCATTCATTTCTAAATCAAAATGGAGTTTATACATAGCTTTAATTACATATCAACTTTACATCAAAGGCTTAAGACAAGATACAAAATACATTGGATGCTCAATATTTGATATGTTTATAAAGCTATTTACAAGTCTAGTCGCTAACTTAGTGAAAAAGATTTCTAGCTATTTTGGAGTTTCCAAATGCCTTGCAAGGATTGCTAATCTTCTCGTTCTGCACCTGAGGAGTGGGAAAAATATTAGCTTAAGCTATACAGCTCAGTGGCTAATATATTTATATGCATTAGCAATGAGCCATACAATCAAATATATATGTGAATATTCATATATGCATACATGTCTTATCTTAATCTAGCAATGTAAGTTCAACATTCACAATTCCAATTCACAACTCATAGTTCAATACATCATCACATAAAACATATTGGATTTAATTTATCATCAAAGAATAACACTCAAATTTCAGCATAACTTAACATATCAAAATGCAAATGCACAAACAAATGGCTCCAGGGTTCCGTGGAACAAAATGGAGAAATCGAAGTTTACACCATGAATGAAATGATTCCACTTTTTGGATCTCGTATGCCATAAACGGGTAGTCGGGAGAAGGCTTTATGTTGACATGCACGTGACTACGAAACGGTTTTTCTCTTGCCCAAACATAATCAACTCTCATGCTCAATTCAATCAATCACAAATTCATACCCTCATGCTTTTTCTTCTTTCCACTTAATCAAAATGCCATGATACAATTCCAAGGCATAACATGATCATACTCACAATTCAATTTTATCAAAATGTCATACATCATAATGCATTTTTCACATCACAACAATTCAAAACAAGCCAGTTTAGCACACAATACACATACAAGGCATTTTGCTCATATTACACAACAACCAAAAATAAATTACCCACCTAATTGGCTTGCAAAATCCAAGTTAAGCTTGCCTTTCCTCTTGCTCTTGGATTCGGTTTCCTTGATTTCCTAAATAAATCAAATTTCCAATTCAATCCAATTTTTAATAAAATTTGTAAATCTTCAAAATCACCAAAAATGGAATAATTGCTAAATTGAGCTTATCACTAACTTACCCATGGTCTATTTAAGTTAGAAAGGTCAATACCTAGTTTAAAAACCCTAAAATCAAATGGGTTCTCTTAAATCATCTTCTTCCAACACAAATCCTTCATTCTCTACACAAAAACTCCTCTCTCTGTAACTCCTTCTCTAACAAAGTAAGAAGAAAGATGAACTTACCTTGACAAATCTTCTTCCTTCTTCTTCTTCCCATGTTTTTTCTCTCTTCTTCCATGATTTCTCCTTCTTTTCTCTATTTCACGTTGCTTTCTTCTTCTTCTTTCTTATTCTCACGACTCCATCTCTTATTCTTCTAATTCAAGCCACATTTTATTAATCTTTCTTCCCATTTTGCCCCTCATTAAACTAGTCTCTCCATATTTACCCTTCTTTCATTTAATTTGTTTTTGTCTACTAACTCTCTTAACCCATTAAACACCATATTAATTCTAACCTAATTTTAACACTTCATTCTAATTTCTAATTTCTAATTTCTAATTGCTATCCATACTTGCTAATTTAATGGACTAAAATAAAAAAATCAAAAAAATAAATTGATAAATATTGAAAGAAATTTTGGGGTCCAATATGTACAAAGAAGACATATTTTTAGATTGGCCTTAATTGCTTCCTTCGTTCTCTTAATAGCATCATAAAAATTGTTCTTGCTTTGCATTCTTTCCTAGTTGCTTTATAAGAAGAATCATTTTTAGTAATAAACTGATCAATCTTTTATAGTTGAACTACATTCACAACTTCATCAAATATTTGAAACAAAGTATCAACATTTCTAACAAGTTCAGATGCATCAATAAACTTTAAAAACATTGTCCCCTTAGTAGAATAAATTAAAAATTTGATAATAAGTTCAAGTATTATGTTTATCCAACCATCACACATAATTGAACATCCATAAGTTTTCCAAGTCATTA
>JAOQMP010000002.1:37483850-37495503 GCA_027563575.1 Erythroxylum pedicellare
TTTAAGTTTTATTTAATTTACAATTATTATTAGTAATAAAATATTTATTATTATTTTAAAAACTTTGAAAAAAAAGGGGGAGAAGAAGAGGTAGGAGGGAGGGAGGGAAGGAAATTTTGAAAATTTTGCAAAAAAGTCTCTCAATTTTTTTAAAATTTTCAGTACCGATCGATATATAACCAGTATTTTGAATACCGGTCGGTACCGACCGGTATTTTTCACTGGTACCACCTACACCTGTACCGGCACTGATTTTCGGCTGGAACGGTACATACCGACCGGTACGATAAGAAATCCTAAACAATGAGACACACAGAAAGACAAAAGCACATGTTTTAATGACGGTTGCAAGTGCATGCCATCCGATCTTCTATTCCCTTTATTTATGTTTTAATGACAGTTGTAAGTGCATGCCATCCCATCTTCTATCCCCTTTATTTTATTTTAGCCCTTTTTTTCCCAATACACCGTTGTTTTATGTACAATTACGATAAAAATAGGATTAACACAGGTTAGTAAAAACAGAGAATCTAAACCTTTTAAACGGGACACTTCATGATTGACCCATGGATTCGATGTATTGTAATGCTTGTGCGAATGTAAACAATGACAGGTTTAGTTTTTAAATGGGTAAATTATCTCCAATATTTTAGTTATGTATAATTTATTTAATATATTTTTAATTTTCATTTTATAAGATTATACATTACAATTTATAAGAACATACATTTATATACTTTATCAAAACATTGTTACTTAAAAATTTAAGAGTGTTCAAATAGATTATCTTATCATGTTTAAAACAAATTTTAAGAGGCTTTAAAATTTTGGTGGTGTTTCAAATTATTTTTATTTTTATAATTTTAGTTTTTATAAAATCATAATAATGATATAGGCTAAATTCAATTCTTGAAATTTGAAAATGTTTAGATATGTTGGGGAATTAGGCCAAGAATGGGAGAGTATTTAGAGCTAAGAACCTTTGTTTATTCTTCTTTGATTTACTTTACTCACTTTCATAGTTACAATGATAAACTTAGCTATTTATAACTGAAATACAACATTTTAAAACTCATTGGAATTGAACTCCAAACATGTTTTTGAAATTGATGAATTTATCTATTGAGAGTGTTTTTGTAAAAATATTAGCCATTTGGTCTTCAATTTTGCAAAACTTTAGCGTAACCTCTCTTTCTTCAATATCACTTATAAAGCGGCCCTTGAAAGTAATGTGGTGAGTTCTACCATGACATATTGGATTTCTTAAATTGTTAATGGTTGATTTGTTGTCACAAAATATCACAATAGCTTCTTTTTTCTTCTCATCAACATCTTTAAGAATTCTCCTTCGCCAAATGAAATGTGAAGTTGCAAAAATAGTTATAACATATTCAACTTTAGTTGATAATTGTGCCACACTTTTGTTGTTTTGGGATGCCCAAGAAAGAACTCTAAAACCAAGTGAAAAATAATAGCTTGATAATTTTTTCATATCATCAAGATAACAACCTCGATCACTATCACAGTAACCAAATAATGTTGTATCAACTCCTTTGTTGAATTTTATGTCAAATTTGGTTGCTCCTTTGATGTACCTCAATATACTTTTCGTTGCTCTAAAATGCATTTGGCTAGGATTGTGCATAAATCTTGATAATAAACTTGAAACTTCTAAATGAAGTAGGATCAGCTCTCTTTACTCCATCTTCTTTGACAGATTTTTCATTCACAATATGAGGTTTAGATAAAGACTTGCAATCCATCATTTCTAAACTTTGTAAGGACATATTTAGCATACTTCTTTTCACAAATAACCATACCAAGTAAATGATGTAACAAACCCATATCATTCATTTCATATCTTTTCATCATGTCTTCTTTAAATTCAAAAATCAAATTTTCATTTTTCCTAGTATAAAGGAAATCATAATCATATAAAGCAATAATGAGAATGCTTTAATTACCTTAATCTTCACATAGAAGGTTGGCTCACTCTTACTTTCTTGAATCCTTGCTTCAGAAAATAAGAATCAATTTGGCTATACTAAGCCCTTGGTGCTTACTTTAATCTGTACAAGGCTTTCTTCAATTTATATATTTTGCCTTCTTCTCCTTTTATGATAAAACCATAAGGTTGCTGAATATACACTTTTTCTTTCAATTCTCCATTAAAAAAATGCAGATTTGATATCAAGTTGACAAAGATTCCATCGTTTTTAGGTTGCAATGGCAATTAGAGCATGAATGGAATCAAGTTTTACAACCAGTGGAAATGTCTCATTTTAGTCAATTCCAGGTTATTATGAGTATCCGCTACCCACAAATCCTGCCTTCTTCTTTTAAATTAAGCCATTTGAATTGAGTTTCACTTTGTAAACTCATTTCACTCTAATGATCTCCTTGTTTATAGGTTTCTCAGTAAGTTTCCAAGTTTTTTTCTTTTCAATTTGCATGAATCTTTTCTTTTATTTTCTTCCTCCAATCTTTCTCTTCAATTGCTTCTTTAAAACTTTCTGGTTCAAGAACACAAAAGTTTCATCTTGGATAAACATCACTCAAGCCCCTCTCTTTCTTTAGAGATGAGGTTAGAGAACTAGAATTTGGAGAAGAAGAAGGATTGTTTGAATTTTCATCATCCTTCTATTTTTCTTCATCATCATATTGCAAAACACCTCCTTTTTAGTGTTTTCATCATTCCAATTTAAAGTGGCTTTTTCATCGAATAAAACAACTCAGTAAACAAAATATCTGTTCATCTTCAATAGTATTTAGATTTAGAGTTGTAGTTAACAAAAATACATTTTTCACTTACTTCATCAAGTTCGGTTCTTTTCTCCTTCAGAATGTGAGCATAACAAACACTTCCAAACATCTTCAAATGTTTCACCGATGGACTCCTTTCTCTCTATGCTTTAATTAGAGTTTGGTTCCATATAGCTTTTATAGGCCTTCTATTTAGCAAATACACTGTCGCATATATTGCTTCACCTAAAAATTTCTAGGTATTCTTTTGTCATAAATCATTGATTTTGCCTTCTCAGTCACAGTTTGATTCTTTTTTTTGCTACATCATTTTACTATGGTGTATATCCAACTGTGAGTTGTCTTTCTACACCTTCATCTTCATAAAATTCCTAAAATGCATTTAAAGTATAATCTTTTCCTCTATCACTCCTAAGAGTTTTTATTTTACAACCACTGAATTTTAACAAGAACTTCTTAAATATTGAGAACACTTCAATTTTTTTTCATAAAATACACCCAAGTCATTCTTAAAAAATCATTAATGAAGAGAATAAAATACTTGTCACTGATATTTGATGTATTTTGCTTGATATTTTATAGTTATGTTGTATTTTTGGTACTTAATTCTCTCCAAGTGTATTTATAAGTTATAATTGCCTTCATATACCAAAAAGAGAAGAATTAGGTTGAAATCATGGCATAAAACGAAGTTTTGACACAATTTAGAGATACAAGGTCGTGTGTGTACCTGTGTAAGTATCTGTGCCCATTTAAAATCGCCAATTATAGAGTTTTTAAATATACATGGTCTCTGACATACCCGAGTATCAGACCGTGTATATCTTAAAAACTTTAAATTTTACTATAAATGGATGTGAACGGAGGCAAACGTAGTAGAACCGATTTTTGTAGTAGATTTCAGAAATGAAACATCTAGTGAGGTGATGATTTTGATACAACGACGAGGAGAACATAAAGTTAACATCAAAAGAGATATGATAGAAGGCTACATCCAATCAAAACTTGTAAGAAGTTCTAATAAAATAGAAAGGGAGATTTGGAATTAAGAACTCTTTGTTTCTATTAGTTTTTCGTATGCTTATATTTGATTTTATTTTCTATTATGAGTAACTAAATGCTTTTTAATGTCTTGGTGTGATGAACCCTAGTTTGTGATACAATATGCCTTAATTTTTTATTCAATGCAATTATTTTGATTGATTTATTATGATTCAATTATGTTTTTCTATACTTGTTCTAATATATTCGAAATATTAATGCAAGATTTGATTTCATATATTTGAAATTGATAAATCCTTTGTATGAACAGATCTACTATAATTGAAAGGAATTGATTGCAAACCTAAATATAGGTTGACATAAATCCTCAACATTAAGGTTAAACTTAATAATGAAATTTATAAATTGGTAATGAAATCCTACAGGTTTTAAGTGGTAAGATTTATGTTAATAAACCAATAAATTAGTTGTTAGTAGTCTCGAGAGAGTTATTAACATAAGATTCACGATGCAATAATCAATGAAATAGTTGCATGATAAAACATTAATTATTTAATGATCTTTACGGGGATTCATCACCTAGACATTAATCTTTGATATTGATTACACTAACCTTTGATATTAATTTTTCTGAGTGATTTCCTTGATCTTCTGTGTTCATTATTGTTTCCAATTATAGTTTATTTTTTTAAGTTTTATTTTTTATTAAAAACCAAATATCTAATTTGTTGGTTAGATAAGATGAGAAGGATAATTACTAATACTTATTATCTTCGTGGATTGACCCGTATTTACTTTTGCCAGCTATAGTTATGTCGTGCACTTGTGGTTAATTTAAATATTG
Source organism: Erythroxylum pedicellare (assembly GCA_027563575.1). NCBI lineage: Eukaryota > Viridiplantae > Streptophyta > Magnoliopsida > Malpighiales > Erythroxylaceae > Erythroxylum > Erythroxylum pedicellare. Next base: position 37,488,460 of record JAOQMP010000002.1, read on the forward strand.
GCATAAAAAATATCAATCAGTTACCTCCATGAGATATTGTTTCATGGGTCCACAAAAATCCGTATGAACAAGCTCTAAAATTTTATTAGCCCTCCATGCAACTCCTTTAGGAAATGATTGTCGATGTTGCTTTCCAAGTGCACATACTTCATAAACTTCATGTTTCTCCACAATTCTTGGCAGTCCATATGCCATCCCCTTTTATTTGAAGGATTTTGAGACTAAAAAGTTTTAAGTTCCCAAGTATTTTGTGCCATAGCCATGAGTCTTAAATTACTTAAGTTTTCAATGCTTAGTCTTTACCATAATAGAAATTTATTAGAAAGGTTTGGTTCTTCTCTATTGGAATCTTGGAAATCAATTTTCAACCATCCTTGTTTCCATAAATAGAGCACTTATTGTTCTCAAAATTAATTTCATATTTATGCTCCAAAAGTTCTCCAAAACTTAGCAAATTTTGATCGAAATCTGAACTATACAACACATTTTAAATCATCTTGCTACCAATCTTTGTTTGGATACCAATAGTTCCCAGTCTTTATCCTTATGCAATAGCACCACTTCCTATCGTTACTTGTATTTTCACATACTCATCGTTGTTAACAAAAATGAACTTGTATCTTACCATATGATTGCTTCACCCATTATCAAGATACCAAATATAATTTTTGGATTCGATTGCTATATGACAAACATAGAACAAATTACTTTCTCTATGCTTTTCTTCAAAAAATTATGATTGTTGGTTTCTCTCCAATCTACAAGGCTTTTGAATATGATCGAATTTCTTACAATGGTAGCATTGATGTTTACCATTATACCATCAATCTTTCTCATCATAGTTACTTTTTCCATAAATATTGCAAAGTTGAGAATTTTCAGCATTAGAACATATTTGAAAATTGCTTCTTTCACGTCCTCTTCCTCTTAAATTTCTACGACGTCCTCTTCAACCACAACTTTTATGCATCTCCTTTTTGGTAGCTATTGGACTCTCCTTCATAGGTTGTGGGATTGAAATTCATCTTAGATTTGAAAGAACTTTCAACAGGCTTTTCAGCATGCCTAGTAATTCTTCTCTCATAAGCCTTGAAGGATCTCATCAATTCTTGCACACTTAACGAAGAAATATCTTTTGTCTCTTCAGTAATAGATACCATTAAGTCAAATGTGGGGGCAAACTAATAAGAATTTTATCCATAATTGTCCCGCCATTAATATATTCACCAAATGTCTTCATTTCATTAACAATTTTGGTTATCTTTATGTAGTAGTTTTGAATGTTTTCCTCCTCAGTCATCTTCAAATTTTCAAGATCTTTTCTAAGAATTTGAAGAATGACATTCTTAAATTTCACATTATATTAAAATTCCTTTTGTAGAATCTCCCATGCTTCTTGTGCTCTTTCTACTCCTATAATTCTTAAGAAAATATTTGGAGTTAGCCCTTGTTAAATATCTGAGAGTGCTTTAAAGTCTTTCCTTCTATGCTCTTAGAGAGTCCTCTTTTATTGGTCAGAGAGAGTGTATGTTGATGCTTTTGGTTCTTCATATCCATTCTCAACATATTCCCATAAATTTAGTGATCTAAAAATTTTCATCTTAACATACCAATGATCATAATATTCACCGGAAAATAAGGGAATTGATGAACCATCATGATTATGGTTTGTCATCTTTTGTTGCTAATTTCACCAAGATTTAAGGCCTTGTAAATCTGGCTTTGATATCAAATGTATTTGCGAATTCGGCCAAAATGAGAGAGTATTTAGAGCTAAGAATCTTTGTTCTTTGATTTTTACTTCACTCACCAGCATTGATACAATGATGAGCTTAACTATTTATTTATAGCTGCAATACAATATTCTAGAACACATTGGAACACTAAGTAAATTCATTGGAATACTAAAAGATATTTTAGAATGACTAACAAAACTTTAATACATTCATGCACATTAATAGAAAGATTAAAGCCCTCCCACCACCTACCACGTACAACAAAATTTTAAATTTAGATTTGAATTTTTGAAAACTAGTTCACTTACAATAAGGAAGCACAAATGATATAAGGATGTTAATATTGGCACGGATTTTACAAGTTATACGTAGACAGAATATCTTGGTATGGGCTGCATGTTATCGACAACATGAGTTTTTGGTGTTGAAGGATTAGACACCAATCAGCTGCAAAGGTTGAGATTTGTTTCTCACATTTTGGAAACCGCTTACAGAAACTTCATGAACAGAGTTTTCTATTGCAGTTGTTCCTCTTGCTTTTGTCATTGATGATATGTTCACCAAAAATAATTGGAAGGCGACACGTGGGGCGAAAAGAGAGAAGAAGCTTGGAGTGGGGATGAAGAAAACACAGGTCCTTACTTCCATACGTCTACCACTTACGCCTCTCTCGGACAATATTTGGGAGTTTATGAGATTGATGGGAGTTGCAGGGGTGAATGCTAGATTTTGACAGCAACTATTGGTCGCTATAATGTGACCTAGTGGTAGTGTTTGTGACAGAGAATATCGATGACTACACGTTACAACGACGTGGAAGTGACAGCTGGCTGCCGAGAAGCTAATTAGCTGCTACATCTCACTACCTGCTCTCACTGGTGAAGCGTCATCAATAGTTGCATGCGATGGTGTAAGGTTGCCATTGGAGAAGGTCACAACAACCATTGGTGGTTGCAAGAAGTTGCGCAGGCTGGTGGTGGGAGAAACAAATGTGAGAACAATTGCTTATTGTTTGAAGGTGGTGATTAGGGTTTTTGAGAGAATTTGGTTTATAAAGAGGGACGCAAATTTTGTTTGGAGACAAGTTTACATTAATCTAGGACTAGAATAAGTTTTTTTTAAAACTTAAAATAAGAATAAAATTGCAATACTTGAAGAGCAACAAATTTTATAACTCTAAGAATAATAATACTAAAGGGGAGAATTAAGTTCCCATTATTATAAATCCACAATGGTAGTATAAACGATTAAAGTCTCCACTTAAGGATCATTTTAGAATCATTGTGCCTTTGAGGTTTCTGGTGATTGCACAAATTGGATCTTATGCACTAATCTTTGAGCCGTGATGTCTACATTAATTTTCCAACTTCTAAAGAATCTACTATTCCTTTTGCACCAGATGTAAGATAATAGTATTCCAAGTGCAACTCTAGATAACTACAGTCGCCTTTAATGTTGAAGTGTATATTTAAAGACCAACTGATTATATTGGACTAATTATAACAATTGCATTGCACATTGAAAAGTTTAAGAACAATTTTCCATAAAGTGAGGAGAAGCTATAGCTAAATAAGAGGTGGTCAAGTTCCTTATTAGCAGCCTTGCACAAGTTACAATTTATATTTGCTATATAAAGTTTCAATGAGTCTTTGGTGCCTAGCTTCCTTTTCACTGCCATCCATAAAATTAAAAAAATAGAAGGAATAAAGTTCGAATCCCATACTAATAAGTTTGTCTATTGGTATTTGTTTTTAGGACTTAGTATCATATTCTAGCATTACCAAGTTGTGAATTGTAGCTTCCTATCTTGTAGCCAATAGACCATATTTGTTCTAAAGGAATCAAGTGCATATATAGTCTGGCATGTTCTCCACGAGTTCTTTAGATCCTCTAGTGGTGTATTCAAGCTAAAAGCTAAAACCATGTATTATGCCTCACTAGAGCCTTCTTTTTGTTGTCTATTAGAATAATTGATTTAAGGCAGTGGAATTCCCTCAACTTATATAGTGGTCCCCCCTTTCATGCCAATAGCCAAAATAGAATAACGCATCTTTGCCTTCTCCTATCCTATGTTTAATGGAAGCTTACACCTTGTCGATCAAATGATGTATCTATTTCACACATTAGCTTTCTTTATCTACAGATAGTTTCCAAAGCATCTTAATCAGTAATGCTTTGATCATAAGTTAAGTTGAGGGAATGCCCAAACTTCCACTTTCCTTAGGTAAACAAACCTTATATCATTTCATTTTGGGAATTTTTAACCTTTCATTAGATCCACTCTACAAAAAGTTTTTTTTTTGAAAAATGAATAATGAATTAACTATATATAAAAATAAATCAATATTACAATGAGTTCTAGACTATCTGCCTACTCTCATAAGGAGAGCTGATAGTACTTTACAAAACTATAGAAATAACTAAAAAGAAAAAAAAGTACATATGCTTTTGTGAAATTTGAAGTTGAACTATAAGCACTAAGTTCACTTCATGTCCATATAAAGAGAATGTTGCATGTTTTTAGCATAAATGCATGCTTTGATAAGGTTGAAAAAATTTATATGCAAGCTAGTAATTTTGTTGCTTCTTATCAATAAATCTCCATCTATATATTCCTCTCTCTCCAAATGGTATATACGGTAATGGTGGAAGTTGCTTTGAAGAGGGTAACATTGGTTTTCCTTTTCTCCTAATTAGATATGATCCAATTTAGTGTTTGCTCCTAGTTGTAACAACCAATATTAAAAGGTAATATATGTAAGATTCTGCTCCAAATAGTTTTAGCATACTGACATTGAAAGAACAAGTGATCTCGATCCTCTACAATATATTACAAAGTAAACAATTAGTATCTTCATTAGCATACCTTTAACACTTGGTTAGAATTTTATTCTTGATAGCAAGCCAAGTGATGAATGAAGCCTTTGGATTGATAGTATTTCTCCATAAGAGATTGAACCAAGGGACTTCAGTTGTGCTAAGAGTAAACAGTTGATAACAAGAGTGATTAGAGAAGATAACATTCCTATTCAGTGAGTAGGAAATAACATCAGCATTCTCTGCATCATTCAACCGAGGTAGGTAGCTTAACAAACTCTGGAATCCCCTAAAATCACCATGCCATTCACCATTTCAAACCAAGGAAGAAGCTTTAGAGTTAAAAGAAATTATATTTCTTAGATGTTAAAATTGAGGGATATGAACAAGACAACTGATACCAATCCAATTGTTATACGAAATCTAAGTCTTAGCCCCATTACCAATTCTATGCTGAATACAGGATAAATGAGCCCCTTTAAAGCTATCATTTGCTTACGAATTAAAGAGCCAGCTCGAGAATAGTCCATCTACAGAAATTTGTAGATTTTAAGTAGTGTTCATGGATCCATTTGATCAATAGTTCTTGATGATTGATGTATAATCTCCAAAACCTCTTGCACATCAAAACTTTCTGCATTGTCGATATGGAGATGATCCTATGCCCTCCTTTCCTTTTAAAGACAATTCACTCCTTTTAATTCTAGCTTTCTTTAAGTTATCAGTAGTACCTGACCATAAAAGGGCCTTCATAATTCTGTCCATTTCCTTGATAGCTTTCTTTGGTAAAGCAATGTATGCAGTCCAATGAATATGTAATTGTCAAATATTAAAGATATCAATCATTATGTGCATGAGTTCTTGTTTTAGTTCAAGATATATATATATATATATGACAAAACTAAGTCCTAGTTAAGGTATATTTTACTTGGAATAATATTGTTTTGAGTTAGAACGATTTCAATATAGAATCAATTGCTAATCAAGTCCTACTATCTTTTTCCTTTTGTAAAAATAATTATTTGGATTAAGATGTACTTTAATGAAATTGGTATAGTTCCTTGCATTGTTGAAATAGTAATGTATTATAGAACATTAGATCCATTAGTTGTGTGAAAAGAGTTAAGGTCTCATCAACTATCCAACTATATATTTAGATAGTTTCTTTTAATTATGAAGATAATTGAGATCAAAGTTAAAATAATTAAACAAATGCTCACTGTAAAAAATCATGCAGAATTCTATTACTAAGCTAGTATCCTAATAGAAGCATGATCGTAATATAGAGATATGGTATAAGATACTTAAGCCATTAGCTTAGTGCAAGTGAGAGATTTTTATTTCATGTTCTATAGTTAATTGATTGGTTGTAATTTGTTTGACATAATGATTTAAAGGTATTCTTCATCTTATGTATATTTATTTAATTAACTAATATATAAGATAAAGTATATAAGATAAATGTACATAAGAAATAAAATTGTGACGAGATCATAAATATAAGATTCATATTCAATTATGTATTATTCCTAAATTGTTTTTAGTCATTGTTCTATTAAGAATGAACATTAATATATTAGAAAGACTAACACACGTGTTTTTTAATGAAATAACTAGTTGATTTCATATATTAAAGTACGAAGATACTTAAACAAACATGTTATTTCTCATTAGAGAAAAAAATTCACTAAACTAACTGATATAAGAATCTATTTGAAATACTCTTGTATGCCTATAATATTTTTATCGTGATGATCATAACTAGTATGATTGGAATCAAATGGAGTAGACATTAATTCCATAATTTATGTCTAATTATAATATTATCCAATGAAATGATTGAATTACATAAAATAATCATGCACAAAAAAGTTAGATAATGTAAACGATCTAGAAGGGGGGTTGAATAGATTTTTAAACCTTTTCTTAAAAAAATCTACAATAAAATCAGAAGTTAATTCACACAAAACAATTTAAACAAATTTAAATGCTAAAAATAGGAAAGAAGAGCAAACACTGTTTTATAGAGGTTCGGTGCTAAGACCTACGTCCTCTACCTAAGCTCCCACTTAGGAATTGGCAAACCACTTTATTACACACTTTTTAGTTCAGTGTGAACTCTTAAAACACCACTTGATTTTCGACTCAAGCTACCTTACAATCGATTTGTTTTCCAGCACAGATCCTACCCCACTAGTGATTTATCACTAATCACTCAACTCACAATAACAATGATTGAAAATTAAAAGCAATAACTCTCAGTACACAATGAAAGGAATTCAGACCAAGCTAAAAGTAGAATGAGAGAAAATTTATGGATTGGTAGTATGCTTTGATTTGGACATCAATGCACAATTCTCTTGATGTGTCCCTATTTATTTGCAGGCTGCAGGTGAATATAGTCGTTGGAAAAATCCACTAGCCGTTGCTTGATTGCTAAGAGACGTTGCTTGATTTCTTCCTTTCCATTTTGGAATGATTCGGATGACTT
>JAOQMP010000002.1:37504739-37518812 GCA_027563575.1 Erythroxylum pedicellare
GTAGATCGAGAAGATCAGTGATCCTTGCAAGGCATTTGGACAAATTCCAAGATAGTTAGCTTTTGTACTAAGTTAGTAGCTAGGCTTTTGAATAGCTTTATAATCATATCAAACATTGAGCATCCAATGTATTTTGTATCTAGTCTTATGACTTTGATGTAATGTTGATATGTAATTAAAGCTATGTATGAGCTTCATTTTGATCTAGAAATTAATTGAGAATTGCAGAAGTTTCCTTTGTGTATGTGCTTATTTATCTTGTAGTTGTACATTTCATATTTCAAGTTTCCATAGGGGGTAAAATTGTGTGCTGACTTTAGGGAAACAACTGGGTTAATCTAGGATAAACTAGGCAAATTTGTCTCTTAGAAGTTGTAGTTTATCCTCTTAGCTTTCCAACGGTATAAAGTATGTAAATTTTAGATATCGGAGATGAGAGATTTGAGCATTATAAGTAGTGATGTTGCATAGGATGTATACCCAGGACAGCTATAGTAAATTAGGTGAATTAGTGGTTTTGATGAATCAAATGAGTAGGGATTAGAGGATTTAATGGAACAAAGTTGGTGTTTGAATGGGTATAAATGGTATTGCACTAGAAGAGGTGAATTTAAGGAGACTATGAGTGAAAGTAATGTTATAATGGATGTAGGAAGCATTGGAGAAGCTTTGGAGGGGTTTGGGTGTCACAAATGTCCGTTAGACAGACATTAGGTCCATTAAACGGACCTTCTCGGGTCTAAAAAGGTTGGCATGTCCATTAAATGGACATTAGATCCATTAAATGGAGCTTCTCAGGTCTGGAAAGCAGCCCAGGCCTGTCTATGTCCGTTAGATAGACATGTATGTCCATTTAACAGACACTCTCAGGATAGCTACAGTAAATTGCGATTTTGACCCCTTTGAAAGGTAGAATATCTCTTGGAGTTCTTCACAAAAGTTGTAGATAACGAAGTCCTCTTTCAAACAATTTAAAAATGACCTCAATCCGACATCTCTTGCAAGTTATAGCAATTGCACCAAGATAGGTACAATATAATTGAGGGCATAAACATGTTTGATTCTTTTGGACATAACTTCCTTATCCGACCTCCAAATGAAGTGATTCTTGAAGCAATGGATTCCTAACACATTTTCTACCTCTCCACAAAAATTGATAACCTTTGGTGTTGATTTCAAAAGATGCATGCCTTGAGCTATAGAGCTCTGAATGAGGTGGTTCTTGTTTCAAAATAAACTAGAGATATAAAGCTCCAATTGTTTTGAAGAAGTCAAATTGTGATTTCGTGTTTGACTGGTATGGGCACATCACCCTTATGGGATGATGGCTAATGAGGGGTCATTGAAACTTGCTCATGCTTTATGACTCCGAAACGATAGTTGAGTTTCGAAAACGGCGCCTAACATCTTGTGGTATCAGAGCTTAGGTTTTTCCTAGGCTTAAAGTGCATAGTAGGATGAATTGTTATGTTATGTAATTAATTGTTTACATTGTTAAATTGATTGATTGCATTAAATGACATGCAAACATGTAGGAAATAGGATTAAGATAAAATGTAAGCTAATCATTAGTGTTTCTATTGAAGGAGTGAAATGCCACCTCATAGAAGGACATTAGGAATATTGCAAGGATTAATTGTACTTGACTCTCTGCCTAGAGAGGAGAGTACTGATGAGTTAGTAGCCCAGGAAATGTTGAGGCTTCTGTAGGACAAAGTAGTGAGTCCATTCGATCACAGACGCAGGAGTCGCCTATTCTACCAGAGCAAGTGCCTAACCTGGACTCGAGATTATTTCAAGCATTTACTCAGGCCTTTGTCCAGACTATGGGTCAGATGCCCCAGACTTCTGCTCCAGCCCCAGCTAAGAAGGGGAAATAGTTTTATAAGCTGAGGAAGTATGGAGTAGTGGACTTCTATGGAACCACTGATCTTGAAGCAGCTGAGACCTGGTTGAGGAAGACCAAAAGGATATTGGAGCAGATGGACTGTGAAGATGAGGAGAAAGTTGAGTATGCTGCTAGCTTATTTCAAGGAGATGCTTTACATTGTTGGGAAAGTATGCCAGTGAATCAGATGAAGTCGCCAGTGTTGGCATGAAAAGACTTCCTCGCTGCTTATAAGAAGAAGTATCTGTCAGAGGTGTATATTCAACAGAAGCAGAGAAAATTTCTGAGTCTCACCCAGAGGGAGATGACGGTGAGCAAATATAAGCGTCGGTTTACACAGCTATCTCGGTATGCAGCTGAGTTAATGATGAGCGAAGCAACTAGGTGCCGAAGGTTTGAAGCGAGACTGCACATGGCCATCAGAGAAAAAATAGTAACACATAATTTCTACGACTTCCAACAGCTGGTTGAAGCAACATTAAGAGTGGAAAATGTAGAGAACATAAAAAATGTGGTGAATAAAAAAAGAAAAGGGAGAGAGTAGCTTAAGAGGGGAGACAGTGCTCCTATATCAGAGAGGGGTCCTAAGACTTTCCCTACACAGTCTGAGGAGAGGAGCAGTGGAGCAAGTAGGGCTAGACAAATGAAAACTGTCTCACATCAAGCCTCAATAGCTGGAGGCAGCAGGAAGGGAGATGGGGATAAGCCACCCATTCCTAAATGCAATCACTACGAAAGGTTTCATAAAGGGGAATGTTATCGACTGACGGAAGCATGCTTCAATTGCGGGGAGAAAGGAGACATAGCAAGAGAGTGCCATCAAAATGTAAGACATGAGAGAAGTCAAATGCAAGCTTCAAACAGAACTGAAATAATGGGGAACAAGACTACAACGGAAGTGGGCAGCTCTGAGGCAGCTAAGAGAGTGAATATTCCAGGGAGATCAAAGAGGCAAGCACCAGCTAGAGTGTTTGCAATGATATAGAAGGACGTAGAGACTGCTCCGAAAGTTATGTCTGGTACGGTTAAATTATTTGATGCTGATGTTGTTGTTTTAATTAATATGGGCTTTACCAACTCTTTTGTTTCATCAGGTAAAACTGTGTATGGTAGGGATTTGAGCCTGTTGGATACTCCTATGATGGTGAGTACTTCAATCGGAGAGTATATTGTTATTAGTCAAGTTTATAGAGATTGTGAGATATATATTGGGGAAGAACAATTAGTGATGGATCTAATGCCATTAAAGATGAGAGGGGTTAGATGTAATTTTGGTTATAGACACATTAGAGAAGTACAATGCCAACTTAGATTACAAAAGGAAGACAGTGGAGTTTGAATTGGATGAAGGTAGAATGGTAATGTTTATGGGAGACAGGAAAGTTAGTCCACCTTAGATTGTTTCGGCTCTAATAGTAGAGAGAATGATGAGGAAGGGATGTGAAGCATATTTGGCCTATGTGGTATACACGAAGGCAGATAAAGGGACATTAGAAGATATATCAATGTTCATGAAATTCTTAGATATTTTTTCCGAGGAATTACCAGGACTACCACCCCCATGAAAATTGAATTTCCTATTAAGCTTCTTCCAAGCACAACGCCAATCTCGATTCCACCTTATAGAATGGCTCTGGCGGAATTGAAGGAGCTTAAGGAGCAATTGAAAGATTTGTTAGAGAAAGGTTACATTGGGCCGAGCTCTTCGACTTGGGGAGCTCCAGTCCTTTTGTGAAGAAGAAAGATAGGTCATTGCGAATGTGTGTGGACTACCGAAAGCTCAATTAGGTCATTATCAAGAATAGATATCTACTCCTGCTTATAGATGACTTGTTTGATCAATTGCAAGGGGTAAGAGTGTTTTCTAAGATAAATTTGAGATCAGATTACCACCAGTTGAGGATAAAGGAGTCTGATGTGTCAAAGACTGCTTTTAGAACACAGTATGGACATTTTGAGTTTCTAGTTATGCCTTTTGGATTGACAAATGCACCTGTAGCTTTCATAGACTTAATAAATAGAGTCTTCAAGCCTTTCTTAGACCAATTTGTTATAGTCTTTATTGATGACATATTGGTCTATTCCAAGAGTGACAAGGAGCATGAGGAACATTTAAGGCTTGCTTTGAAGACATTGAGGAAGGAAGAGTTATATTCCAGATTTGATAAATGTGAATTTTGGCTAAGGAAAGTGGTATTCCTTGGACATGTAGTTTTGAAAAAAGGAGTGCATGTGGATCCGAGGAAAATAGAAGCAGTTGTAAAATAGGAAGCATTTAAGAATGTAGCCGAAGTGAGGAGTTTCTTGGGTTTGGCTGGATATTACAGAAGGTTGTGAAGGGCTTTTCTATGATAGCAGCTCCACTTTCCAAACTAACAAGGAAGAATCAAAAGTTTGTGTGGATAGAGGAGTACCAGAGCAGTTTTGAGGAATTGAAGAATAAGCTCACAACTGCACCAATTTTGATATTGCCTTCTAGCGATGATGGATACATAATGTACAGTGATGCCTCGAAGAAGGGATTAGGATGTGTGTTGATGAAAGGAGATAAAGTGATTACTTATGCTTCTAGGCAATTAAAACCTTATGAGATGAACTATCCTACACATGATTTGAAGTTGGCTGTCATAATTTTTGCATTGAAGATTCGGAGACATTACTTCTATGGAGTCACTACTAGGGTGTTTACAGACCACAAGAGTCTCAAGTATCTGATAAGCTCGAAAGAGTTGAATTTGAGATAGAGAAGATGGTTAGAACTATTGAAGGATTATAACTTGATGATAAAATATCATCCAGGGAAAGCTAATATAGTAGCCAATGCACTGAGTAGAAAATCAACTATGGCCCACGTGGAGACAGTTTATCTTTCTTTGTTGAAGGAATTAGCCAAACTCAGGGTGATATTGAGACAAACTGAATTTGGTTGTGTATTGGCTAATTTTAGAGTGAGGCTAGTATTGAATGAGAAGATCAAGGAGTTACAGGAGCAAGATGAGTATTTAAGTAGACTAAGAGAAGAGATTAAAAATGGTAGACCTTCCGAAATATAGGTAAGGGAAGATGGATTAATGGTGGTAGGACACAAACTATGTATTCCTAATATGCAAGAGTTGAAAGACGAGACTCTTGATGAGGCACATAATACACCTTATGCAATGCACCCAGGAAGTACAAAAATGTATAGAGATTTGAAGGAGAATTTATGGTGGAAAGGAATGAAGAAAGAAGTTGCAGAATATGCTAAAAGATGCTTAGTGTGTTAACAAGTCAAGGGTGAGCACCAAGCACCTTCAAGCAAGCTTAAACCTTTGTCGATTCCGGAATGAAAATGGGAGAAGATTACAATTGATTTCTTGATGGGATTGTCGAGGACTAGCAGCAAGCATGATGCAATATGAGTGATTATTGATAGGTTGACCAAGTTCGCACATTTCTTACCAATTAACCAGACAGATTCTTTGAATGCTTTGACCAAGAAATACAAAGATGAGATAATCACACTTCATGGGATTCTAAGTTCGATAGTCTCGGATAGAGATCCCAGGTTCACCTCCAAATTTTGAGAAAGTTTACAAGAGGCTTTGGGAATAAAGTTACATTTTAGCACAGCTTTCCATCCATAGACTTATGGACAATCAGAGAGAACAATCCGTACATTGGAAGTAATGTTAAAGGCTTGTACAATGGATTTTAAAGGCTTATGGGATGATCATCTACCTTTAATTGAATTTGCTTATAATAATTCCTATCACTCGGGAATTCAGATAGTACCTTATGAAGCTTTGTATGGTAGGAGGTGCAGAACTCCCATTTGTTGGGATGAGGATGGTGAAAGGAGGCATTTAGGGCCTAACTTGGTATAAATAACAGTTGATAAGATTAAAATGGTGAAACAAAGACTTAAAGCAACTCAAGACAGAATGAAGAGCTACACGGATGCACATAGAAAGAAGATAGAATTTGAAGTTGGAGACAAGGTGTTTCTTAGAGCTTCTTCATGGAAAGGGGTTTTGAGGTTTGGTAAGAAGGGCAAGCTTAGTTCGAGATACATAGGCCCTTATGAGATCATTGAGAAGATTGGACCTTTAGTCTATAAGTTAACTTTACCACCGGAATATTCTAAGATTCACAATCATATCGATGTTGAAGAAGTACCGATCAGATCCTTCACATATAGTCCAACCTTCAGAGGTTCAGTTAAGGGAGGATTTAACATATGAGGAGCAACCAGTGGAGATCCTAGATTTGAAGAAAATGGTTTTCAGAAACAAGATTGTAAAGCTAGTTAAAGTCTTATGGAAGAACTATTCGACAGAGAAGGCAACATGGGAGCCTTTGAAAGTAATGAAGGAGAAGTATCCACACCTCTTTGTGGACTCAGGTAAGAATTTCAAGGACGAAATTCTTTTAGGGGGAGAATTGTTGGACCCCGAAAAAAAAATTCCAATTATTATCGATTTATTTGTTTAATTATTTAATTACAATTTGTTTGCCTATTTATTTATTTTTAGAAATGGGTCATTAAATTAGCAAGTATGAATAGAAATTAAAATTTTGAAATTAGAATGAAGTGTTAGAATTAATATGGGGTATAACAGGCTAAGTGGTTGGTAGGCTTATGTTAAATGAAAGGAGGGGTAAATATGGAAGGACTAGTTTAATGAGACATAAAATGGGAAGAAAGCCTAATAAAAAGGGGCTTGAATTAGAAGAAGGGAGAGAGAAACGTGAGAAGCCTTAGAGAAAGGAGAAAAAATGTAGAGAAAGAGGAGAAAAAGGAGAAAATCGTGGGAGAAGCTAGGAAAGGGAGAAAAGAAGGAAAATCATCTTGTCAAGGCAAGTTTATCTTCTTCTTCTTGCTTTGTTAGAGAAAGAGTTAGAGAGAGAAAGAGTTTTGTGTAGAGAATGGGTATTGTATTGGAAGAAGATGATTTAAGGAAACCCATTTGATTTTAGGGTTTTTAAGCTAGGTTTTGGGTTTTCTAATTTAGATAGACCATGGGTAAGTTAGTTCTAAGATCAATTTAGCAATTATTTCATTTTTGTGATTTTGAAGCTTTATGAATTTTATAGAAAATTGGATTGAATGGGAAATTTGGTTTATTGAGCAAATCAAGGAAACCCAATCCAAGAGCAAGAGGAAAGGCAAACTTGACTTGGATTTTGCAAGCTAATTAGGTGGGTAATTTATTTATAGTTATTGTGTAATGAGCAAAATGCCTTGTGTGTATATTATGTGCTGAAATGACTTGCTTTGAAATGTTGTGATGTGGAAATTGCATTATGATGTATGACATTTGATAAAATTGAATGGTGAGTATGTTTATGTTATGCTTTGGAATTGTATCATGGCATTTTGATTAAATGGAAAGAAGAAAAGCATGAGAATATGAATTTGTGATTGATTGAATTGAGCATGAGAATTGATTATGTTTGGGCAAGAATGGAACCGTTTCATAGTCACGTGCACGTCGACATAAAACCTTCTCCCAGCTGCCTGCTTGTGGCATATGAGATCTAAAAAGTGGACTCATTTTGTTCACAGTGTAAATTTCGATTTCTCTGTTTTATTCCATAGAACACTCGAGTCATTTGTTTGTACATTTGCATTTTGATGTGTTAAGTTATGATGAAGTTGAGTATTATGCTTTCATATTAAATTACATCTAATATGTTTTATACGATGATGTATTGAACTATGAGTTGTGAATGTTGAACTTACATTGTTAGATCTAGATAAGATGAGTATGCTTATATGAATAGACGCATCTATGCTTAATTGTGTGGCTCATTGCCAATGGATATAAATATATTAGCCACTGAGCTGTGTAGCTCAACCCATCATTTTTCCCTCCTCAGGTGTAGATCGAGAAAATCAATGATCCTTGCAAGGCATTTGGACAAATTCCAAGATAGTTAGCTTTTGTACTAAGTTAGTGGCTAGGCTTTTGGATAACTTTATAAGCATATCAAACATTGAACATCCAATGTATTTTGTATCTTATGTTATGACTTTGATGTAATGCTGATATCTAATTAAAGCTATGTATGAACTTCATTTTGATCTAGAAATGAATTGAGAATCGCAGAAGTTTCCTTTGTGTATGTGCTTATTTATCTTGTAGTTGTACATTTCATATTTCAAGTTTCCATAAGGGGTAAAATTGTGTGCTGACTTTAGGGAAACAACTGGGTTAATCTAGGATAAACTAGACAAAGTTGTCTTCTTAGAAGTTGTAATTTATCCTCTTAACTTTCCAACGGCATAAAGTAGGTAAATTTTAGATATCGGAGATGAGAGATATAAACATTATAAGTAGTGATGTTGCATGAGATGTATACCCAGGATAGCTATAGTAAATTAGGTGAATTAGTGGTTTTGATAAATCAAATGAGTAGGGATTAGAGGATTTAATGGAACAAAGTTGGTGTTTGAATGGGTATAAAGTGATATTACACTAGAAGAGGTGAATTTGAGGAGACTATGAGTAAAAGTAATGTTAGAATGGATGTAGGAAGCATTGGAGAAGCTTTTGAGGGGTTTAGGTGTCACAAATGTTCGTTAGACAGACATTAGGTCCGTTAAACAGGCCTTCTCGAGTCTGAAAAGGCTCCCAACCCAGTCCGTGTCCATTAAACGGACATTAGATCCGTTAAACGGACCTTCTCAAGTCTGGAAAGCACCCCAGGCCCGTCTATATCCATTAGACGGACATGTATGTCCGTTTAATGGACATTCTCAGGACAATTACAATAAATTGCAATTTGACCTCTCTTAGAGGCAGAATCTCACTTTGAGTTCTTCACAAAAATTTGTAGATCACGAAGTCCTCTTTCAAAGCGTCTAAAAACGACCTCAATCTGAGATCTCTATTGCAAGTTATGGCAATTGAGCCAAGACAGGTACAATATGATTGATGGCATAAACATGTTTGATTCTTTTGGACGTAACTTCCTCATCCGACCTCCAAATGAAGTGATTCTTGAAGCAATGGATTCCTAACACATTTTCTACCTTTGCACAAAAATTGATAACCTTTGGTGTTGATTTCAAAAGATGGATGGAAAGAAAGTGGGGGTTTATCGAAATAACCTTATAGGGTTTTCTACTAATGCTTTATGACTTCAAAACGATAGTTAGGCTCCGAAAATAGGGCCAACACAATCCACCTGAACATAGTATGGGATTGAGGCCCTGGCCTATCCCTATGTCATCTGGTCCATAAGGTGATACTAAGGCTTTATACATCTTAAATTCAACCAATTCGAATTTAACACATAGTAGAACTGAACTTATATGCTATAAGCAATGGCATATAAACAGTTAAGTTATTTAAAATATGGATTCTAATTTTTCAATAGTTAATTACAATCCTAAGCCGAATTATGAACACGAGGTACAAAATCGCAACGTTTGGACTTTGTTATGACATCCAAACGACATCCCCTCTTATCTTAAGAGGAAATGAAGGACTTGGCATTAAACTTTAGGTAATCCCATAACATACTAACAAAACGCAGAATCTCTGCTTATGAACTCAGTAATGGCTTTCCATTTGGATAACTGGTGACGAATTGCACACTTGAAAGCCTGGAAATGAGCTTGCCTTCTGATACTCCGGACTTTGTTTTCCAATGCGATTATGTTCACCATTCATTAAGTTAGCGATAGCGATATGTTCACTGAAGGGATTATTAGAACGTATTGAACTGGAAGGAGTGAGGCCAAAAGGTGTAGTGTTCGTAGACAGTGTATTATCAGCAGAAGTCATTGCGGAGGAGGTTTTCAGGTTTTTCTTGGCCCTGGCTCGCCAACTTTCGAGTCCTACAATCACAGTCTCCGGGAAAACAGCTTTCCTCATAGTGGTGCCCATCTGTTTTACAAGTTCAATCAAAAGATTAGAGGCAGCTAATTAAATACAACAACCATTGCCCCTTCTTTTTTATTGCCTTTCTCCGCTCATAAGTTATATGTACCTGT
This sequence comes from Erythroxylum pedicellare, assembly GCA_027563575.1. Lineage (NCBI taxonomy): Eukaryota > Viridiplantae > Streptophyta > Magnoliopsida > Malpighiales > Erythroxylaceae > Erythroxylum > Erythroxylum pedicellare. Next base: position 37,514,612 of record JAOQMP010000002.1, read on the forward strand.
GTGACCAAAGCATACAGAGGCAGTGTTACGTAGCCGCCAAGTAAGTTTACCAGCACTCCCATGACTAGCTTTATAATGGGATCCTCAGTTCTATGGTGGAAGCATGAATTGAACCCAAATTTGTACTGAATTTTGGAACAAGTTAACAATCAGAAGTTTCCTCTCTTTTTATTTTATGTTGCAATATATCACCAGTAAGTTGTTACACCATCAAAATCACAAATATTTACCAAAGTCCATGTGATGAATGCCAGTTGAAATGAATTCTGCAAGACCCGACATTTTATCATTTAAAACGTGGTTTTTGTTGGAACAGAAAAGATTGCTTCAAATGGTTAAAGAACTTGCCTGAAACAGTATGACGTGTATAAGATAGAGAAGCAATTTTGGGTTTCCAAACCAGAAAAAATGGTCACTAGGTTTAACAAGCAAAGCTCCTCTAACAACTTCGGACTTGTCTTTGCTATCTAAGCACATCAAAGTTATGATTCCCTGCAATTTTGTGCCAACCACCAACAGCATCTGCACGAACATAATACGACGTGTAACAAAAATGTCTTATCTTTATTCAGTTTCTTCATTAAACACTGTTAAAAATTTCATAAACTCACCACGACAGGAATAAATGGAAGCCATAAGTAGCTGCGGAAACCTATACTTATTCCAATTAGCACATGGAATCACTCATCAGTAACATTTTTGCATCACTGGCACTACATAAAAAATGGATGCTTTGTTCTTACTGTTTGCATTGAAGATTACGAAAAGCATAGCGAAGATCCAAATCCAAGAGCTGCAAAAGTCAATTTGTGACAAATTTGTTTTCTGAATTTCAGTTTTAATGTAACATTTATAATAAATTGTTCATTGGTTGTGTATTCACCTTATTCCCACAACTACTTCAAAGTCATTTTCCAGAGCTCTTCTTATGTATTTCTGGAAATCAAAGCTGCTTCTGACTTCAAAATGGGCCTGTAAAGTAGTTAAAACAAACCAAATGGAAGCTTGAGAGAGATAATAAATCTACCCCAGCACATTTTTGTCCAAGTTCAACTAATTGAAGGTGATACCATAATAAATCCATGTCTAAGAGTAAGATAATCCACTTTGGAGACAGATTCATAAAATTGCCTGAGAAAGCATATCTGCAGAAAATTTTGGGCAAATAGCAATATTAGACAAGTCGTTGGCATGAGAAAGGAACACGGTAGCATTAATAATTCTTTCATTCTCTCTTCTTCCTTTTTTTTTTTTTTTTTTTTTTTTGTTCCCTGAACTGACCGGCCAACGAATAATTGGAGATTCACTCCAATAACTCAGATGCCTCTTCCCAAATGACGTTTGATGGGTGAGCAGAAATCTATTTGGATCTGCAAATTATAAATGAGAAGTTTAGACAAAGTCGTGACAAAAGAAGAATATGATCCAATAAAAACAAAATAAGAAATAAGAAAATAAACAATCATAGTTTAGGAAATAAGCATTCCTCTAAGTAATTGTTTGCCCTTATGTTGTAAGAAACGTTCAACTCCCTAAATTCAATACGCCATCTAGAACATCTTCTAGGCTTTAAGGATCTTTTCACACATGGAAACACATATGCTCTTTTTTAACATGCCCTATTATGCTTACAACTAAACTATCCTCATTCTCTTGCATACATCTCCTACTTTCTTATCATTATAAGAGGTTACAGTTTACCAGCTAACTTCTGAAAGCAAGTTTACAACTTATTGACACTTTGATGATTTCTGTAGCAAACCAAATACCTTTTGAAATGTGATATTCTACTGTTCTTGTTTCTGCTTCCCATGATTCCCAAGTCCTCATCTACAAAAGTTGTATCCGCAATAAGAGGAAGTCAACATCTTCAAACACAAGTCCAACTTTACGTTGCATTAAACTAGTAATAAAGTTTGTATAAGTTCAATATGGGGACACTTCCAATCCAATTTCCCTTCTCTTGCCTGTATTTGGGAAATAGGAGTGGAGCATCAAAGACAGTATTATATGGTGAGAAAGAAAAGGAAAGATAGTTACCTTGGCCATTCCTAAGCTGAATGTGAAGAGGGAAGAAATAGAATGGAAGAAAGCCAGTAAAAATACCAAGAACTGAAGCTCCCTCACACCTGACCTTGACATCAATGAAACCTTCCCCTGTTCAAAAATTTCATCCAAAAACTAATACTGTCATTCTTTAACGAATTCGACCGGAAAGTAATGATGACATCACTTGGAATGACTCTACTCGCTTTGTTAGTTACCAATGGAAAAGCCCTTGAATATAATCAGGTATAAGCTAAGCTCAATGATCTGTTTCTGTGCTCAAAGCCATTATTCTTTTTCTGCTCTGCAAAGTTGGATTAGTAATCAATGGTTGAATATATACCTGCTTCGCGCATCTAGGTTCTTCCACACTCTCATCTAAAGTTACACCAGAGCAAGGAAGAAAAGTTTCCCCCACGCTCTTTGGAATACAGATTTTTGCTATTGGTCTTTCGCCTACAGTAAGCAAGAGAGTGATGAAACCCAGCAGCGTCAAAACTAGAAAGGAAAAGAGAGAGCCAGTGAGAGTTGATTATTTACAAGCCAGGCAAGTATGAATACTAATTTCCATTGGAATACGCACCTGTTTTAATCTTCTCTAAAGACTGAATGAGCGATTTCTTCTTTTGCTTTTTCAAATTCTACCAAAGTCAAAAGCAGAAACGAAGAATACAATCATAAGCATTCATGAACTGGAACTGAGAATTATAGGATGCGCAAAACCAAGGAAGTAAAGGTTCACATATACTTTGGCTAAAAGGTTGAGTAAGTGTTCAATGAGATAAGATATTAATATCAGAATGAAGCAAACGCTTGCCACAGCCCATGTTGGCGTTGCTTCAAGTGTTGTTTCAGCCACCTCTTCAGCGATGCGCCTCTCCATTCTTACACTCCCTATGTTTTTCTGTTCTCTCTCTTTTTTTTGTTTAATGATTAGAACTCGGAAGGCTTGAACTTTGCTTGGATTCTGTTGGTAAGAACTGGAACAAATACGAGTGCCAAGGATACAGGAAAAATCCTCCGTCACATGGGTCCCTTTAGTTTTCAACAAATTCCTCGTTGGAAGAGGCATACCTCCAAGACAATAAAAAGAATTACTTAGGATTCTTGATTTCAATCTTTGAAGAGCCAAAGCTAACCGCTATTGCCAATGAAGTGGAATATGTGCCCTTTGTGCACCAACTAAATGACACAAGTGAAATGTTCATTGCCCACCAAATAAGGACAATGTGTTATTTACAATGTTTAGCCTGTTCTTCTCCATATATTTCATACAAGTAAATCAGTTGCAGTCAGTTGGTACCACAACAATTATCAATTGCCGAAGTGGAGGTGGAAGTTCATTACTAGTACAATAGCTTCAATGTCGTAATAGAAAATTAAATGCCGGTGAAAGTGGTAAAACTGATAGATCAACCAGCTTAATAAGGCAACATAAAAGAGAGAGAGGGAGAGAGAAGGACGTAGCAATCAGTAGTTTACTATCAACACTGTGGAGAGTGTTTGATATAACCTTATAGAGAGGCTAAGAAGGGGCTTCGTTTAGAGGAAAGAGGATACGTCAATGATGGTATACAAAGAGAAAAGTGCAGCTCCATCCTCGAATTGGTTAGAGACTGAGCCAGAAATGAGGGAAATGTGAATAGTATCGCTATAGGTCGCAATGATAACGATCAGCAAATTCATTTGGTGGAAAGTAGAATGAGAAAAGAGAGAGAGAGAGAGAACTTAAGTAGTAGAAGAAGAAGTAACACTCTAGTTTGAAGATTGAGATTTATGCGAGTTATACGTGCCATTTCCTAATTATCTGTTAGGTACTTAGCATCTTGGCAAAGAATTTAGGACCTTACATTGGATCTACGACGACGATAATTCAGTGAAAGTTTCATTAATATATAAAGTCTAAAGAAGCTTAGTAATACACAATTTTACTCCTAATTAATAAAAATGTTATTTCAGAATCACCTGAAAAAAAGAACAAAGAAGAAACATGCATATATATAAAAATAATACAATAATATTAATTAAAAATAAAAAAATTGACGTAAAAGATGATGATGAGGATAATAAAATAAATAAGGACTGTAAATAAAAATAAGTAATAAAATATAAAACAAGATAAAAAGTAAATTAGTTAAAAGATATAACAAGTAAA
>JAOQMP010000002.1:37518912-37530042 GCA_027563575.1 Erythroxylum pedicellare
AAGAGTAAAGTTAAAAGATACAACAAGTAAATAAATGCACAAAACAGAAAGAAGATAAATAAATAAATTAATTAAACAAGTCATTGCAAGAATATATTTAGGCTAAGTATAAAAATGTTTAGCCTAAATAACTAAGAGGGAAGAAGTGCATATTAAATATTAGGCTAAATACGAGATATAAGACCTGAAGGAAAATAATTAAAAAACATAGCAGAATAAGAAGGCTCTCTTTATGTGAGATCTTTTACGCCAAATTTTTTTATTAAAGGTCGTGCTTGATAAGTTCCAACAGAGTCATATCATTCTTGTCCACCTCCTTCTAGTTCTTCTTAGGCTTTCATTTTTACAATCTTCTCACTTGAGCGTTAGGGTATCTCCTCTTAATATATTCGAACCACCTAAACCTTGTATCTCTTAATTCCTATTAATATTAGCTACCTTTAATTTATCTCTTATCATTATATTACTAACCTTGTCTCTTATAGTATGGTTGTACATCCAACTGAGCATCCTCATCTCTACCACTATTAACTTATGACTATGTAACTGTTCGATAGGCCAATACTCTGTCCCATAGAGCATGGTTGGCTTAATCGCTAAATGTTAAATTTACCTTTAAATTTAAGTGGTATCTTTTTATCACATAAAACTCCTGATGCACTTCTCTATTTAAGCCACCTTGATCTGATAGGTGAACTATGTCTTTATCAATCTCTCTATTACTTTAGATTATAGATCCAAGATACTTAAAACACTCTTTTGTTATATAACTTCTAAATCAATCTTTACCTCCATATCGAAAGTCACCTTATGACCCGAAAAGTTATATTCTAAGTACTCAATTTTAGTCCTATTTAATTTAAAGCCCTTCAACTCTAATATATCCCTCCAAAGTTTTAACTTAACATTAACACCCTCTTTTATCTTATCCACTAAAATAATGTCATTAACAAATAACATAAACTAAGACACATCCCCTTAGATATTTTTAAAGAACTCATCCATCACTACCGCAAACAAAATAGGGGACTCAATAAGGAGCCTTATTATAGCCTAATATGATAGGCCTTTATCCTGTAATGACTAAGCGACCTACCCAGCACTCCACGGTGACTCTCCAGTAGATATTCGAGTTGGTTGGAAAGTTTCTGTGAAGCTAAGCCTTTTGCGCTTGTTAAGGAAAAGCTTTAACTCAACAATAAGAAATGTAAACAGTAGAGTTTTGTTTTTCAGTTTATTAAAAATTTCGACAGCATAACGGTTGTATTTTGACATCCCAAAAATTTCAAAGTCCCTGTAAAAATTCAAAACATTTCTATTATCACATCAATTTTTCAACTTGAAATTGTGGACTTCAAATCCACTCACGTGCAGTCTCAAATAGTTACATCAATAAACTTTAAAAAGTTAAAACAAAATCATGAATTCCATTTAAAAACCTTTATGCACATCCATTCTTTACACAAATGTATATTCCAAAACATATTCAAGGATATGCAATAGTTCTAAAAAATATGTACAAGGATTGCCTACGTAATAGCACATGACGAAGTTGACTACTCGCGAGACGGAGTCCCTGCTACTGAAGCCCCTGAGTGTGCACTTAGGAGGTTTTATTTAAAAACTAAAAATAGAGTGTTAGCTAAACGAGCTCAATGAGTGTTATTGGTTTCCATTTAAAACATTTATACAAATATTAACCTCCATAAAAGAAAATAATTTCTTTTCTTTTCAAGTAATAATCAATGTTCTTACAAAACACATTCTTTTCTTTTCATAAGATCAATGCACATGTAAAACAAAATATACATATTTTTTTTAGATCAAGTCCCTCTTTTGTTGTAAAGTAAACAGTGAACGCAATCAATACTTTCATGAACTTTCTTTTTTTTTTTAAACATAGCCCATCACAAATTTTCTTTGCCATCTGGTGCCCTTAGGTGTAAAGCCACGGAGCTGGTTTTGCATCGCTTCCCATGCCTGGTTAATCTCTATATACCAATTTTTATGAAGGTGGTTCTACATCTCTTACCCATAATGATGCTAGCACTACATATAAATCAGTGGTTATGGAGCTAGTTTTGCATTACTTACTCATAACAATGTTAGCACAATATATACTTCATACTTGCAGAGGGTGACTCACAGGACATACTGACAGACACAACACCACCCATGTTAGTGACAGATGCCCCCCAAATACCATCATGCACGTTAGGACGTACTCTAATCGATATAATAATATGTATAAAGACCTAACAACGTATCATAGGCTAAATCACAATTAATACACGAGTAAGCCTTATTTTAATATCAATTAAAATCATATTCAAAATCCATTTCCACGCTAATTTAAAGCCTATAGAAATTTCAATTTAATGTTAGCTCAAAACATGTATACATCTCATTGGCTTCCAAATGTATACAAATCTCAATTCAATGCTAATTTAAAGCATATGTAAACCTCAAGAAGACTGACTTTTTAAATTCAAGTAGTAGCACCAATGAAATTATTCATAAGCATACTTTTCATAGTAAGGTAAAAACCATCTTTACAAGATCAATTTAAAGATACACTAATAGTTTGTCATTTATTGTTAATCACCCTCACGTGTTCAGTGCTTTTCCTTTACTAGTCCGGAGTCTACGGTAACGAGAAAACTTTATTGGTTTACTCAGTTATGAGGAAGACCCTACATCCAAAATTTACCACCTTGTTCTACAAACTTTATGACAAAGGGCTTAGCTAAAATCTTAGCATTTAGTAAGATTAAAATTCTGTTTTCTTTTCATTCAACCATTGACTAGCCATTGAACAATGTTCGTAATTTATACATGTTGTCTTCTTTCCATTTAAATAATGTACATAGTGTATAAATGTTGTTTTCCTTGCATTAAACCATTAAACTATGTACAGAATACATGTTGTCATTGAACAACCATTAGGCCACGTATATGGTATCTACATACTGTTGATCAATAACCATTGAATAATATGTATAAGATATGGATACACATGCTATTTTTCTGTCCATTTACCGTGTTGTTTTCCTTTTCATTTAACCATGCGATCAACTCAAACAATAGTATCATTAATTATTGTTGATTCCCTCATACTTGGTTTACTTGGTTTATATCCTTATGTTTCATCCCAAAAATGCTTTCAAATTACTCCACGGTAATTTAAAATAAGGTCAATCTTGATCTATTATAAATCCATCCAATCGAATTTATTTTTAGTCCATTTCTTTACCAGTCAACTCCAATATTTTTCAACTATCATTTAACTTTAATACTTGTCTCAAGTATTGTCAAATCATTCAAAGTTGGGTCCCTAATTCATCTTTTAGCGAAAATAAAATTTACATTCACCAGGAAACACCATTCATACAAAATGAAATTTTATAGACACGTGAAAGGAAAAGTTTGGGGTTTTACATAATATCAATAGGAAAATCCTATGTAACTCCCCCCATGTTCCTTAATCTTGTCTTTACAACTTCATACATATCCCTAATAATTCGTATATAGCTTATAGGAACTCTCTTAAATTTTAAACACCTGTATATGATTTTCTTAGGTACTATGTCAAATCTTCTCTAAATCAATAAAATCTATGCGTAGGTTAGGCTGTCTTTCCCTGTAATATTCCATTAATCTTCCAAGAAGATATAAAGCTTCTATTGGGGACCTTCCTAGTATGATGACAAACTAGTTCTTTGAGACAGGAGCATCTTTTCTCATTCTATTCTCAATCACCTTCTCTCATAACTTCATGATGTGACTAATTAATTTAATGCCTCTATAGTTGTTACAACTTTGGATGTCCCTTTTATTCTTGTATAGAGAAATTAGCATATTAAGTCTCAACTCATCTGACATTTTGGCAGATTTAACAATCACATTAAAAAGCTTGGCTATCCAAGTAAAACACTCTTCACCTAGGCTTCTTCACACCTCTATAAGTATCCCATTAGGCCTTACTGCCCTTCTACTCTTCATCTACCTCGAAGTTCTTTTAATTTATTTCCTTGTTATCTGCTGGCAATAAGAAAAGTTATAATACCTCTCGAACATGCTAAGATCACCTAAAGAGATGTTGTTATCTATCCCTTCATTAAAAAGGCTATAGAAGTACCTCTACCATCATCTTTTGATGTCATTTTCAACTACGAGCACCTGTCATGATTCATCTTTTATACAAATGACTTAATCTAAGTCTCTCACCTTTCTGTTCCCTAACTCCCACCAACTTAAAAATATCTTTTTCTTTGTCTTTAATTTCCAATCATGGGTATAATTTCTTGTAAGCTCTGCTTTTAGCTTTTGAGATCATCTTCTTTGCCTCTTTCTTTACCAGCTTATAACTTTCTCTACTAACTACTCTCTCTATCTCTATGGTCTTATCCAATAAAGCTTTATAGGCACCCTTCTTGATCTTAACTTTTTCATATACATTTCTGTTTGTATACATTTAGTACCCCTTAAGCCATTTAAAAACACCCAATATCTCTTTAGTTGTATTCTTTAAAAGATTTGTCACTCTCTCCCACATATGGTTAGCATCTCTTTCCAATTTCTATTCTTCTCTATATATTACTCTATCTTTAAGTCTTTCCACTGTATCCCCTTTCAGATTCAACCATCTGATTCTAGTACACTGACGTAGCACATCATAACACTACTCAAAATAACTATACCTAAAACTATAACAATGATGAGTCTAGGTTGATCCTATAGAGAGTGTGTGTAAAGCTTTTGAAATGAAAAGAATTGATATTTAGGTTATAATGGGGGTTTTGTTTTTTTTTTCAAATAAGAAAATAAAATGAAACCAAAATAATGAAAACTAATTAAAGAAGACATTTAAAAGTGATGAAAGTGATGAATCTCAATCATTAGTTCAATCTTAGCCTACACACAATCAAACATACTTCACTGAATTGTTATTCTCATACCTCTCCTAGAAACTATTAATTGTAAGTTAACGATAAGCTCTGTTAACTCCGATTTTTCCTTCAATTGTGTTTAATTAAGTGACGCTTGTTAATTAAACTTAGCCATCGAATAACTTAGGATAAGTTCTCGAGATTTAATTAGACAGTTGCATTATGAGTTAGGAAAACAAATTAATCAAGGCAATAATTACATATGCTCAGGTCATTTAACTTAGGTTATGCTATCTCTAATTATTTGACACCAATCAGAAACACAACAATTAGGGATTGTACCCTTAGTTATCCGAAACCACTAGTTGCCACAATCAAATATAAACATAATAATTACGAATTATATTGAAGATTCTAACAATAGGTTCATAATAAAATAATCCAATGAACGCATTAAAATCATCTTAACACAATACCCAAATAATAAACATAAGATAATATAATCAGTTCCTAAGAGAGAAAGAATAAGAAAGATAATGAAAGATATGCTTAACCCAGTTCTTCAGTGTTGATATCACCTCCGAACCGGGGTCAAGAAAGCCTAGCCCTCTAAGAGTCTCTAATGGATGAGAGTTTTGCCCCTCTTCATTCTCTTCGTCCCCCGAACACTAAAACGATTCATCCAACATTTCCTCAGTTTCTGCAGTCAAAGTGATGTTTTTATACTAAAAATTAGGTTTTTAGGATAGCCAATCAAATTTCACTAGCGTGCATGGTGGCTTACGACTGGGCATGGTGGCTCACGGCCATGCATGGCCTCCTTAAAGGGATCAAATCCTCTATACCCATAATCTTGTGTCAATCCTGTTTCAGATGATCCCATCCATACAAATATATAGGACCTAGAGAAATGTGTGGATGGGATCGTCTAAAAGAGGGTTATCACAGGGTTACGGGCACAGAGGATCTCGTTCCCTCCTTGAGGACTCACGGCCGTAAGCCTTTGTGTCATGGGCGTGAAATGTGTGTCACACCCGCAACAAAATTGTCATGGTTGTGAGATGTGTCTCACGGCCATGGCAATTTGATGCATGGTTGTGAGCTCCCCTTCATGGCTTAAACTATTCATTTTTTGCAATTTTCTTAACTTCTATTGCTCTAATCCTTCTTCTTCTTATTCCATGAAGACAAATGAGTGGGAATCTGAAGAAAATAGTTCAAATATTATGCTTTTGACTTACTTTAGCTCTTTCACTTCTGAATTGGACCTAAAACCAAATATCAATCAAAGTGAATGTCTTAAACAATTTTTATCATTAGACACTAAGTGTTATGGAATAAATGCATAATCAATTAAACACATATCATACACCTACTAGGACATCTCTTCTTCCTCTAACCTTTAATTGTAAAATCTAAAACCAATAATCTAGGTTGAGTTCACAAGTAAGCATTAGTATCACCCTATAATCCTTATAACTAGGTCAATTGCTCCACCTTATGAGGAAATAGTCAATTTAAGTTTTTGTGGTTCTACTATTAAAAGTCACTAGGTGCTCCTCGTTTTAAAAAAAAAAAAGAATTGACTAAGAGTTAGCTATCACCATCTTAAATGCTATTGGATATCCAATAAAGTAGTCCCACTATCATTCTTATCACCATACCCAAAACCCCCATAAGTATATGAATGACCATCCAAGGTTGCCCCTATATAACCATTAAAGTCTTTACTTATAATAACTCTCTCGTCAGGAGGGATTTGCTGGATCACCTCATCTACTTCTTCCCATAATTGACACTTAAATGTTCATCCAACCTTACTTGAGGTGCATAAGCACACACTATATTGAAGACAACACCATTCACCATAATCTTTAAAGACATAATCCTATCATTAGTTCTCTTTACTTCCACTACAAAATGTATAAGTTCCTTGATGACCAATATACCTACACCATTTTATCATCTTGAACATATTGAATACCAAAGTTTGAACCCGTTAATATTTTTCGCTTTAGCTTCCATCCACTTTGTTTTTTGGATGCATGTTATGTGAATCTTATATTTGTCTAAAATCTCTACTAATTCTAAAGACTTCTTTATAAGCGTCCCGATGTTCCAATAACTTATTTGTAATTTCTCTTCTCCTAAACCCAAAACTCACCGAAGTACTGACCCTTGCTCTATCATCATAATCCAAAGCTACCACTCCCACCCTAATGTCCATCACAAGCTATAGAAGACAAGCCCTACAAGTCTCTAGATGAATTTAATATTACTCAAGAAAGGGAAAAAGGATTGATATCAAATCAAAAAATGGGCACCGCAATAAACAGATATGGAAACCACAAGTATATATGACCGTAAGTAAACGCAAATTAGATGGTCCAAAATCTGAACGACTAATAACAGTTAGGTTTCTGCAAAATGCTAAAACATAGTATTGGATAATTAAAAAGAAAAAACAAAATATTGAAAACTATAAACAAACAAGAACTTAAAACTTTTAATGGAACAATGAAGAATGAAAACTGAAATCCCAACACCTAAAGAGCAACGAATTAACCATAAGTAAACACAATATGAAACCGATCACAAGCACATCCATTAAAGAAAAAAATTATGAGATACCAACTAATTAGAGAAGGGATATAATCAAACCAATCTGATTTGTTTAAGATGCCGCATACCAACTCTATATATTCTTATCATAATTAGCATTGTTCGCTAAAAATTCCACCATTCTAGGACCCACTCTAAATCTACAAAAGAATAAAGCAAATCACAAGGTTTTCTAAAATACAGATGATAAATTATTTAGAAGATTGAAAATTTACCAAACTTGATCAAATCTAAGCTACTAACAGAAATGTAATCCCAAAATCAAGACCTATAAAAGATCTCTTCTTTTCTAATAATGTCTGACAATACCAAGTTACTAGTTCACAAAACTACCCATTTACTCAGTTTCTTTAAATTTCAATGAATGAGGCTAGATAAAAAAAAAGTAATCTATTTCAAAAACAGTTTAGTACAATCCCTTTTTCTCGCAAATGTATCCAAGTTTATAATAAATGCCCAGGCAAAAAGTTTCATTGAACTTCAAACAACTCCTCTCCTTATTATGGGCAATAACTCACGCATCAGGATTCCTTTTGTCACTATTATGAAGATAAAGACAATTTCAAGTTCTACTAAACCCAATTGGTTAAGAGTTCACAAATTCATATTCAACCCAACTCTAAATTGAAAGACCAAAAAAAAAACCATATAAAAGTGGAAATTGTTGACAAAAATACAGTAAAACCTTCATTGATTATCTTAATTAGAGGAAGTCAAGAAAAGAAGAAGAGAAAAGATACTAAAGATCAAGGATAAATACTTATTTGAAGCAAGACCCTAAGCTCACTTTGAACTTTCTATAAACTAAAAACCTTAGGTAAAATTGAAGCTAAATATACACGTGGATGGGGAACTTTCTCTCTTCCAACAAACCAAACAATTCACCAACACTATAGAACTCCAACTATCTATCAAGACCATTTAAAAATATCACTACATTTTAGCTCTTATCATTAACAAAATACGACCCTTTGAAAATCCAAACCCACTCACAAAAACTGGAAACTTGTAGATGTAAATCTCTTAAAATTCTAGAGATGTGATGGAGATGAACAATTTGGGGGTTCACTACTTTGGCTTTTCCTTGACATCACTTCACAGACGCTAATAATAGCAGGAAACAACAAAAACCCACCAAAACCCCCTTATGTTTCTGGAATAGAATCCAGTCTTTGAACAAAACAAACAAGATTCCAAGAATTAAAAAATGTTCTCGAAGAAAGTAAAATGCTTTCTGAAGACCCTCGAAAGCAAACTAGAACTACAACATTTTTCAAACAAAAAGTCCAAAATATGGACCAAAATAGGTTCTTTTTGACTAATAATGTTAAGAATTTCTGTATGGAAAAAGATGTGTGGTCAGGGTGATGTCAAAATAATATTTTCCAGTATATATAATAATGATGGTCATATATTGAAATTTGATGATCACTAAAACCACTAAATGGCAGCCACATAATTGGTCTATTTATATATATTTATGTGCTAAAATGTTTTTTTTAAATGTCATTTCCTATGGAAGTTGATGGATGCAATCTTATAAAAATTTTTGCTTATTAAAATTTTTTGGTTAATTGAGTGAAAAAAATTAATCAATACAAGTGATGTAAAAGTATATTTAAATTTGTGTGTATTTATATTCAAATAAATTTAACATTGGATTATTTGTAATGGCTTAGACAAATATGATGACATAAAGACAAACGGCTAACATTATTGGTCATCAATGTCATAAATAAAAGATACTATTTTTAATAAAGATCTTCTTATTTGATAGTGATGACCATTAAAAGTTACTAAATGATGCCTTTGTATTTGATCCAAAAAGACAAACTTGTTAGTTTTTTTTTTGTTATGTAAATTTTATCATGTCATTAAAAATATTAACTTCTTTGTATTTTAATATTAAGTGATTTTAAATTGATGAGTCTAGAATTATTTAACTCTACACATAGTCATGTATTGTTTGGAATCAAATTTATATTATAGTTATACTCTTTATTCATTTAGTGTGTAAGTACTTATAAGCCCATCATTTTCTTGAAAATGAAACGAAATAATAAACACATTATCGAGTCAAATATGTTTGCATGAACTTCCTTTGGGATAGATTTTTATTTTCATGTTAGTTATATATATAATAGGGAAAAGGTTTGGGAGTTATCATTTTGATAACCTTCATAGTCATAATAGTCAATATTAACTAAATTAACCCTAATACACCGCCTAATGATTTATGATATACTCATATAATTTTATTAATATAAACCATAATGACTATAAAGACTACTAAAATGATGACCATGAAGCTATCATTTAAATTTTTAATTTTTTTAGTATTATAATGTGTTAAAATTTTAAACTCCTTAATTTTGTCTACCACTATGGCTTCATATATGATGCATTAAATACCAAAAAGAAGAGTCAGTAAATTCATCTCTATAATAATTGGGTGGTTCATCCTCATTTTCAAGGAACTAATTGTCCTATCTTTTCAATTTGCCTATTTACTCACCTGACTCCTCTATAGCTAACAAAATTAGGTGGACTTGTCATAGCTTGGGTACATTCACAATCCATTTCCAACCCTTATTGCATCTTTTATAATAACCAACCAGAAGACATCATTCATTTATTCTTCTAGTGTGACTTTATAAGTAAACCTGGCTTTCTCTCTTGGTTTCATTGTCCATCTTCCATTTAGAACCAACTAATCAATTAGGCTTCATCAGTCGAATTAATATGTGCTAAGAATTAAAAATTGTTTTTTGCTACACTTAGTAGCCTTGTTTATGCTAGTAGGTAAGACAGAAATAATATATCTTAAAATGAAAGTGCCAAGACCCCAACTCTTTTGCTGTAGCACCTTAACTTAGATTAGAGGAATTTTGGTGATAAGGTTGAACACTAATGAAACCAAGTTCGAAGTGGCCTAAAGATGGAACATCAAGTATCCAGTACTCATAAGAAATCAATAAGAGTTTTAAAGAAACTTTAAAGAATTTAACGAATGACTAGTAAGGGTTAAAGTGTTAAGATGAACTTCTTTACTATAACAAAGCTTTTAGAGAGTAGTTTTTTTGTTTCACTTACTTTTAGCTCTATTTATCTTAGCAGTTGGAATGTTGTAGGTTTTTTTTTTAGTTTGGTTTTGTTCAGTGACTAGTATCCATAGCTTTATTGTAATGAACCTCTTATTCTTCCATTCATAATGAATTCTTTATTTAAGAAAATAAAAATTACTATTTTTGGGAAACATTATTGTTGTTTGTAATGTTGGCAAGATACAAATAGAAGATTAAGTCTAATAAGAATTTACATATAGAAAATTTCAAAAGAAACTATATATAGACTAACTTAGGAACCTATATTGAGAACTAAATGGTACTATGCATAGATTTATATGATGCTCTTAGGATTAGAGTGAACATTTACGGGATTTCACATATCTTAAGAAGTTTTGAAATGTGTTAATCAAATAAGGATACCAGTTAATCATTCGAAGGATAGGCAATTGTACACTAGAAAGTGATAATTCATCATCTTAAGAGATTATACTGGTCCAATAATATAATATCTAAATAACTAAATTAAGGGAATAAGATAATGCTAGAGGAAA
>JAOQMP010000002.1:37533482-37547345 GCA_027563575.1 Erythroxylum pedicellare
TATATGAAAATAAATAAATAATTGTCTAAAATTTTTATTAATATAATTATATTAATTTTAAGAATAAACATTTTTACAATTAATTAAAAAAATTTATTAATATAATTATATTAATTTTAAGAATGAACATTTTTACAATTAATTAAAAATAATAAATAAAAACCAAAACAAATAAACACAACTAAACATCCTTAGGCAATCAATTAAAAAGGTCAGGAAGTAACGAGAATCTAAAACCGATCACTTGGCGGGCGTGAAAATTACACCCAACCCCACCCAAGTTCATTGAAAACCCATAATCTCAAAGAACGGGTCAGATCGGATCTATATAAGTGACAGCCAGTTGCTCGTCAACTGCCTTACCACGAAACCCTGAGCTGAGCTGATTAATTTTGGTTATAGAACATAATAGAGAATATTATACCATGAGAAAGAAAACAGGAACACTAAACTTCATCTGACAAATTACAACATTGGACTGACTCCTAAGTGAATACCCCATTTCTGAACAAAGGATGTATCACCAGGAACCTAATACATTTGTAGAAACTGGGTCCGCAACAAAGCTAGCAGTGTCAGGAATACAACCAAGTCACATCTGCAGCATAATTACAATGCCATATGTTCCAAGCAATTTTTAGCATTACCTTCCGCAAACTTCAGTGCAACACACCGACTTTACATTAGATAATTCTTGGGTTGATGTTCAAGAATTGCCTGAAAAGAAAATAACAATGTCAGATAACTTAAAAGATGGAAAAGCCATTGAACTCATTAGAAAACCAATCCAATGACTAAATTAATAGAAATTTTCTATAATCTTTTGGTCTCATCAACCAGTGCAAATACAATTGGCAATTCCCCCACAGATACATGAACTACATAGGCATTCAGCCCCTACAATTAGAGCACTTGAAAACAGGATTCCAGACTCCAGTCTTGGACCACTGGTGATGACAACAGACAGTTCAACACTAATGGTATTGAACATCTCCAGCATGCATCTTACCAACATTGGTCCTTTCTGATGCAAAGGCATCCAGCAGTTTTAACTTCCTTGTAGACTAGTTTTCATCATAACCTCATTCCTTGTGCAACTAGACTCTTTTATGTGTTACTGTACCAAAATAATACATTAAGAAACATCTCTGACAGCATAAAGGTGCTTACTTTGGTAGTATCAATTATAACTGGAGGCTTTGGATGGAAGTTCTCTCCAACACAAGGAAGAAACGAGCATCCTTGGTTCAGTGGGGTTGATATTGGAGGGCGTATGTCCTGTTTATCAGTGATCTGTCGATCCTCAGTCAATAAGAAACCAAAAAGTCTGCAGCTGCTTTTACAAGAGGACATATCTGGACCACCTCTAAAAGTTGATTGAGCTATGAGAGGCTGTGAAACAATTTGCTGGATATGCTCAGGAGATGGACCAAATCGTGCACCAGACTGATTTTCCCCTCTTAGATTATGCTTAGAATGAGAAGACAACATGAACTTCCCACATGTTTTGGGATTGCAAAACCAACTTTGAGCATTAAATCCAGGCTCCTCCTTGTCATTAAAATTGTACTTGGTACCCAGATTTGAAACAAGATTGGTTGCTTGCTGAAACATTAATACTGAAGATGGTGAAGATACCTGTGCAGGTGTGCGCAAGGGAGTGTTACAGCCTTGCATGACCACAGACCAACCACTTCTTGACTTTGACATATGGACACCATCAGAAATTCCAAGGCAACCACTTTCTCGAGCCTCATCAGCATTTGGTGCTCTTCCAAATGGTGAACTAGGCAATATTTCTTGACCTTGCAAGACCTTCTGGAATCTGAAAGATTCACCAAAGCCTATGCCTTTGTGGGAAATATCAGTGTTCACAATGGGGTCTCCCACACCATTTTCCACAGCAGCAATCACAGAGCCATGTGAACCAGAGAAACACCTTATTTCAGAACCATGTGGATGTTGATTTTGACCATCCACACTGTCATAATGCATGTTAAAACCAAAAATTTCTTGACCTTGCAAGACCTTCTGGAACCCTGAAGATTCCCCAAAGTCAGATGCTCCAATCCCATCTAAATAGGAATAGTAAGTGAAAAAACACGAGTCAGTAAAAATGTTTGGAGAGTTTATAAAGAACTTATTATTATACAATTACTTACTAGAAGCAGGAAATTCTTGCTTTGACGAATGTAACCCTGACCTGCTCCTCTTCAAACCAGGAATCATAAAGTTGGAATTGGAATAAAAACCAGATGGATCAATCTCCCAAGGAGAAATCCTGCTATGCCTGTTAGTCTCTGTATCATCCCACCTTACCTGAAAAAATAAGCACAATAATCACGTTACGCTACTAGTAAATGGTTTCTTCTTTCAGTATGATAAGTGGAAAGTTAAAACTACAAGGAAGTCATAAATTGCAGTATATATGGATGTAAGATCCATCAAAAGAATCACAAACAAGACAAACTCCTTGATTTCAGTCTCTCAAATTTGCCAAGCCATGCGAAGTACACCTATGATTCTTATGCTGTAAAATATTTTGTTCTCCAAAAGTCAATTACTCAAAACATACATAACCAAAGTAGTTTTGCACATAATATTGCTGTCAACATGTGGAGAATTTGGATATCTGCTGAAAGACCAAGATTTGATTATAGATGGAAAGGGAAACATTGAGTATTTTAGAAGTCTTTTGATCCAAACAAACAGATTATGTTCACCTCGCAAGCTAATTATGAACTATCTGACCATTTTCAATTGATCTTCCTCCCAAGAAGGGAGCAGCTAACTCACCATGAAACATTCTAACAAAAATGTTGGAAACTGTACATTGCTCAAGGGAATTAAATTACACCACTACATAGGAGCTGAAGCGGAAGAATCGGCTTGGAAAGGGGGCTCGATCCGTATTTTAGATAATTTCTCAAACACCACAAGAAAAAAAAAAAAAAAGGAAAGATAAGCATAGTAATTGAGGCAAGGTAAAGCCGAATCCAGTCTATGAACCCCCATGTTACAATATGTCAAAAGCTTAAACCTTTTCAGAAGTACAAGTGACCTGGCAGAAACTCTCAAGAGAACTATAAATGAATGCACATCTCACAAGTATGGCCCCAAAAGTAATTGCATACCACTAGGCACCTCCATTTTGAATCAGGCCATCTAGCAGGATCTACTTCACTTATTCCAGTTATTATCCCTGTGTATCTGCATGGAAACAAATAAAGTAAGTAGATAAGTTAGTAAAGGTTCCAATACTATAGTCTAGTTGAAGTGTAAAAAACACATCATATCAGACCGTCTTTCTGCTGCATCCTCTGCTTCAAAACGCATTTTGAACCTCATTCCAACAGAAAAAGACAGATCGAGGCTCTTCAAGAACTTATTGGCATGTACGATGAACGCTGATGAGCTAGCCCTACAAATAGCTCTTCATAATTCAGAGGTGTAAAAAGTTACAGCTAGCAACTCATGAGTACAACCAAGCAACTGTACAAGGAGCAAGTATACAGAAAGATTACAAGGCATTTTAACGGAGTTGAAAAATTAGTAAAATGTAAGGCATATATTTGTTTCCAGATCATTAACACATTTATGGATATATTTCTTTTTCCCTTTTTTTTTTTGATAAATTACATCTATAAGTGTTAACTGGATCAGCAGTATAAAGAAAACGTACGTAACACCTATGCCCCCCCTCTTTTCTAATGGAGGGATGATACTTCATTAGCATTATTAATAAAGGTTCCGTTAAAAAGGATTTAAAGATCCTAAGAATGTAAAGATCAAGAAACATTTTTGTTAAAGCATTCTTAACTGATCTTAAGTCCCACAAAAGGCTAATAAAGCAATTCTGCAACTACTTAAGAGAAGGACTGGGAACATTTGAGTCAACAGAACAAGGTTCTTCATATTAACTTGGATTGTTGTTTATACGAAAATAAGTGCTTCCAAGTCCCATCATCGTTTAAGAAAAGAGAATTTTCTAACAAACCAAAGTACTTTGAGGATTGTTTGATTCATTCTTTTATGTTATCTAGTAGAGATAAAAAAACAATAAAAATTATTTAACCAAAAGTTAAATCTTAGTTGATGAACAGATGATTGAAAGCCTCAAAAAATGGATGCACAAAAACTTATGGAGATAGTAAGACTTACACAGAGCAAGCTTGGATAAATGGATATAACATGAAAAGCACAATGGATGAACCAACTTAAAAGTACAAAGCTTGTAGGGAAATAGTAAGCAAACAAAAGTATATTAGAATCCAGTGGCGGTAGTATTCATTCTTGATCCTTCGGAAAACTAGAGTTGTTCTTATTTATTAGTTTAGCACAACAACTACCTTCTGGTTGCGAGGGACTGAACTAGAACCTTCTCAAAATAACATTAAATAGGAAAAATTTTAAGGCCAATATGAACAACACTTCAAATACATTTTCATCATACCAAGTTTTCCTGAGACATCCATATAATTATGAAAAGGATGAATACAAGGGTTTGTTCATTATTTTTAGGTATAGTTTAACTGAGGCAATTTTACTACTATACTATCTGGTGGTTTCATGTTCTGGGATCTAAAAAAATATATCATATTTACTTGAAGGTGATATTTGAAGCAAGTAGCAAATTACCTCGGGTTATAGCAAATGTTGAAAACACTTCGCTTTGATACTGAATTAACTACATCCATAAGGGTGCTGTGACTCAACTGCTGACTACTGGGAGGAGGAAAAGGATTGGTGCATTTAGCTTGTGCTGCCCTGCGAATTCCCAATCTTAGCTCTCCATCATCACCCCTGAATCAAGAATACCATATGAGTGAGACCAAAAGAAGTTGTATCTCTATGAGAAAACTTCTTTGTACCTTAGAAAGAGTACTGCATCTCCAGAAACAAGTTTCTTCTTATTTACAAATGCACTCCAACCAGTGGTGAGCAAATGCCTACGTGGTTGACCTGGTCAAGCCAAAAAGGAAAGTAGTTAAATCCCTTGCCAGCAAATAACATTACCTAAAGGTGTATTACTCCTCATGGACATACCCCGATAAATATGTCGAAACCTCCACTCAAATCCATGCAAATCCTTTGCTACAAGCTCTTGAGAGGGCCTCTGCTGAGTATAATCCTAAAGTGACAATTTTAAGATTGTTAGATAAGGGCATGGTGTAGCTACGTAAATGGTTTATTGACAAATATATAAGAGTTGGCTTATATACCAAGGGAGGGAAGCAGTCCTCAGCAGCTCTACGAGGGACAGAGAAGCCTCCATGAGTGCTGGTATCGGAGGCAGTAAGTGTCTTACAAAACATATGGGGTGTTGATGGTTTCAGAGCCATTTCATTGTCATCCTCTTCACTGTCCCCCTCTATTTTCCCTTCTCTCAACTTCTGCTCAATTTGCTAAAGCAATAACTCCCAGTAAAAAATCAACCTCACTCCAAAATTTCAGTCACCCCATAACAAAATACCAAAACAATAAAGGCATTTACAAATAATAGAACAAAAACCAACTAAATATTTTCTCTAGAATGCATGTGCAAAATGAAATAGTTGAGTCGTGGATTCAATGAGATATATTCCTGACTCAAAATTACAACCCCTTCATTCCACATTTAAATGCCTAACCATTGTGAAACATAAGATTGAAACAGCAAGTACCTCATTCTCAGGAACCAGGGAAACTTGAGCATAAACTTCATCAGTTGCTTCCTCTGCCTGCCAGAAAATTGAAGGATTTTTTTTCTCATCAAGAACGCTTTAACAAAGTTCTAAACAAAAAGAAAATACCGCTTTTAGGTCCCAAAGAAAAATCAGGGAAAGCATCAATGCATATGTGTAAAAATCCCAGGGCTCTTTCTAATCACTTAACTTGGCATAGCACATTTAAGAACATTGCTATGCCTGAATTCTAATACCTTTACAAATTTGCAATCGCATACACCAAATAGCAAAAGCATGACACCGCGAATACTTTTAGACCCTCATTTGTTAACCCAAAACAACAGCAACCACGACTGAGAAAATTTGGGAGCGCACATTTAGCAACTAATTCCAATAATAAATCAACATGAAAGCATATTTAAAAGAAATACGCAGCATATACGGTCACAAGACTCACATGGAGCTTGACATCAAAAACCCGACAGAAGACGTGAGGAGGGAGTTCATAGGTCGCAAGAGTCGCATCGGGTAGTTGCTCCAAGTGGCCCTGAGGAAAGTACACCACAACACTCCCTTTCTTTGGCAACGATATAAGTGGACCAGCACAAGCATGCCACAGCTCCAAACAGAACGAGGTTGAAGAACCAGAACCACCACAAGAAGCACTTACATTAGAAGCACTTACAGCAGAAGCTGAAGATGAAGAAGGAGAAGACAAAGAGTCTGAAGTGGGTGTTGCTTCATCCTCCTCAGTGGTGTTAAGATCTATCATGCTCACCATTTCACACCCTATTAAGCTCTCCTAAAACCTAAACAGCAATAGGGTAGAGTTCTTCAACGAGGAGAAGCCGTTGACAAAAGAAGATTTCTCGAACAAGTGCTTTTGAGAACAGGGACTAAGTAGGTGGCAATAGATAGAGAGGAAGAAGAAGAAGAAGAAAGTTTCATGGCAAGTATGAGTGCAACTTTGGCATTTGCCTAAAAGGAGTCTCGAGCCAGGCTCTTAAAAAAAGGAACCTTTTTTTTCCTCCACCCCCTCTCTCACTCTTTTTTATCTGTGACTCTGTGCGTCTCTAATGTGCTCCTTTTAGATATCAAATCAAAGCTTTTTTGTCTTGGTTAGGAAGGGAGTCTTTCATTCTGGATTAAATGAGATTGATGGGTTCTCTTCTCTCTCTCTTTTCAGTTTTTGATGAACATCTCTCTCTTTTCTTGTTCATCGGCCGAATTTACAATTAAAATTAGAATTATAAAAAGAAAAACTCAGTTGCAGAGGAGCAGTGCCTGCCACAATGCTGCAATGCTGAGAGAGTCTGGTGGGTTATGATGTGTGGCAGAGAAAGAGAGCAAGTGCGTTTGTGTGTGTAATGTAAATTAGAGAAGACAAAGCCACAAGCTTAAAGCTTCCCAAGTGGCTTTTACTTTTAGTGATGCATTTGTTAGTTAAATACCAATGCCCAAGAAGCTGATAAACTCGAGCATCGGAGTTAAGAAAAAAAATAAAAATACAAAGTTAAGATGGAGAGAGAGAATTCTGTACGGATATCCCTTTATTTCCGGGGGATGTCTATTCTGTCCCCTTCCACTTCTTAAATCTCGCGCATGTCCTCCTCCTAACTCAAAATCTCTTTCTTTCTTTAGCATGTGTTGTTAGGGACCCAACCCAAACACCAGAAGCCAAAAGTTTCCACATTTCTACCGCTCCCCGTGTAAATTGATTGCCTCCTCGACTTACATTCTGGGGAGTTTTGTAACAATTAATTAAGACAAACACTTCATTTCTTCTTTGTTTTTTGTTTAACAATGTCAATATATGAAATTTTGATGAATCCAGGTGAACATGTTGAACAAGATGCGAAAAGGGTATTCTTGAAAGAGTTCTTATTACCTGTCCTTTGGGTTTGATATTCCATCTTGAAAGAGTTCTTAAATTTACCTGTCCTTTGGGTTTGGTATTCAATCTGTAGATTCCTGTCCTGCTGTAATTCATTTCATGTAGCAGGATCCTACTACTCTAAATTGGCCAACCTTGGAAGAGGTCATTCCTTCAGATCTTGTCTATTCTGGGACAATTTCATTCCAATCAAGTTAGAGCCTAGCTTATAGTATAGCATCCTATGGCTATTCACCAATTGGTACAAAGTTGGTCCCCCGAGAGTTTACATCCCCTGGATCAAACATGTTAATATTCGAGTGTCGCAACATTCATCTTTTTTCCTTCATGATGCTGCCACCTATTTTGCTCGCCCAAGTTTTTAACTTTACCCTATAGTCCCATAGGCAATAATAGCTGTTTTCTTAGGCCGAAAGCAATGACCAACTTATATTATATTGTAGTTATACCCAACATATGATTATTTGTTCGTTTACCCATGTCAGATAATGTCAAATTCTGCAGTTTAGAATGGACGCAAATATCAGACACTGCCCTAATATTTCTTCCACGCAAAGAAGTACACACATAAACACAACTCAGTTTTGTATTTGGGGCGAACGGTACTTATCACTATTTTAATTTCATGTACAGCATCTGTCTCCTTTGATTCCTAGTGATGCCTGAAAACCAGAAGAAAACTCATTAATTAACCCCTGATGCCTCCTACCTTCAATTTGCATATTGAATACCGTTGCAGTCACCTTTCTAAAAGTTGTGACCTAAAAAGCTCAATAATGAGTAAAATTATCTGCTTAACATGACAACCAAACCTTCAACGTCTAAGCTATTGGGATAATTGACATACACATCAACAGAAAAATGAATAACACATGTCAGAAACCCATTAATTGAAAGAGCAGGAGGAGTCTGTAAAGACTCTGGTAGAAGTAGAACTCTCAATAAATTCAAAGAAATCCCATAAAAGGAATTGCAGGCAGAGGAGCACAGGGAATGAAAATGAACCCAGAATCGAAATGGGTAAGAAAGGCCCGGACCGGACACGTTCAATGTTAGCTAAAAATTATGTCAATCATCAAGGGGCCTAATCTTCTTCTTTCTTATGCCCGTCAAGAGAGGGCAAATGGGTCAATGAAGCAAGTGTGTGGACAAATGCGTCACAGTAATGAAAAGAGGCAGGTCTTTATCAGAGCCATCAATTGCGAAGAACCCAACCCTCCCCCCATCCCTCCTCAGGCCTACGCTAATTATAGGGTTTTGTAGACTAGGTCTTTTTCCTTTAAGGATTAAAAAGGCGGACAACCCGGACAATTCGGGTTACAACTCAATACCCATTTGGCTATGACTGTCTCCCATTCCATCTTATATCGGAAAGATACACGTACCCCACTCTCGATTGGAGCGCGTGCCTCAGTCTAATCAATGGAAAAGGTGTCATTGGAATCTAGTGTCTCGGTCACCTAGGCCCAACTCACAGGAGTAGGACACACCGGGTAAAACTCTCCCCCTTTACAATTAAATAAAATCTCATGAGAAGGTAGGGAATAAGCTACATAATTGTATTATTAAATAATTATATTAAATTAAAATATTCATTTTATATAATTGTCTCGTATATTAAATAATTTAAATTCAATAATTAGGAAATTTATTTCATAATAAAATAGATATTTTAATAGTTATTCCCTTGCAATTAAATTAGAACATTTATTTTATAACAAAATGAATATTTTTAATAATTATTCACTTGCAATTATTGGCGTTATCCCAAAAATATGATATATTTGGTACTGTATTTATCAATTGAATCCTTTTTTACTTTGATTTTTATGTTTCAATCCACCACTTTAATACTGTACGTGGCATGTTATATTAATATGATGTTGGCATAGTAACTACATCATATATAGATCATATGCCATATCACCATGATATGAATGCATCATCCACATGATTTAATTAAAATCATTAATAATAAGAAGGTTAAATTGCTAAAATATTAATAGTAATATGACACAATTGAGAAATTATCATTTGTTTACTTACCCCTATTTTTTCTCTCTCATTTCACTACCTTGATTTGATCATTTGGTATTCACATTTCATTATTTTTAACTATTGCATGTCAAAATTTATATAGTAAAATAATTTCATCACATTAACCATATGGTGGTCTAACTTTAATTACACAGATTACACTTCAATATCATAGTCAAGTCACATGTTTACATGATATTATGAGACTCAGCCACACTATGTGTTGACATTGTATGTTAACATGTCTTTTGTGTCCTTTTTTTAAAGGGAAAATAACAACAGGTTACATAATACGTCTAGGGGTCTTTTGTGTCATTTTTAGGTCGTCATAATAGTTGACTCGTCACTTCTGCACTTACGTTAATTTCTTTAACAAAAAGAACAATATTGGGCAATATTCAAATGTGGGAGGAATAGAATAAGGAATAATTTGTTTAGAAATCATCGATTGATAAATCAAAGAATCAAATACATCATTATTTTAGTTATTCTATATGACAAAATTCATGCTATATCAAAATTAATTATCAATTATGGCGGGTAGCAAAATATTGTTATAATTGTTATGTCAACTTCATTTTTATAAATAATCAATTTATAATTCATATATTATTATTTTATATGAAATTTTTGTACGTAAACTTAAAGAATAAAAAGAAAAGCACCTATTTATATTCATATATACATCACTTTATTAGAGATACTAAAATTCACTTTTTATGTATAATTAAACTTGATTGCACTATATAACTTGTTTTCATGATATTTTTCTCTATTTAAATGTATTTTTTGTATTTTATTTTTGTAAATAATTCAATTTAATGACTTTTTAATTAATAGTCATATATCGTAAAATATTTTAGATACCTGTTGGCAATCATATGATCTTTTGATCATACTAAATATATCAAAATAATGTTGAAAACTTATATAGTAGTACAAAGAAGAAAAATATACAAATAATACATCAAGTTTTTCTTTAGAAAAACTTTCAAGTTCCAAAATTAATTAGATTTTGATGAAAGAGAAAAAATGTTATTTTATTGTCGTTAGCAGTACTAAGAAGAAAAATAAACAAATAATACATCAAGTTTTTCTTTAGAAAAACATTCAGATTCCAAAATTAATTAGATTTTGATGAAGGAAAACAAATTTTATTTTATGGTCGTTTTTTTTTTTTTAAGATCCCATGTTCCTTTCATACTTTGTCATTGTACTTATTTTCGCAATTTTATGGGCAAATACATTACATCATCTTACAATGAACCTAATTTCATAATCTCTTAAAAATTGAGTTTTCATATTTTTTGCTTTCACTATGTAGATCAAATTCATATAAGTCATACACGTGAATTCATAGACTATGAGATTCTTTAGGTCTAGTCCTGGGTTGAAGGATTTGATATTTAAGGTATAACATATTCTTTAAAGGTTCCTTTTTAATACTTAGAAAACTAAGGCTCAAAATGTATAACATATTCTTTAAAGAGACAACATGGCGGGTGAGAAGTAACCTCATTATTAGGAATAATGATTACTTTTATAACGTGAGTGTGTATCATGTTGTGTTTTAAGGTTAAAAATGTCTTTTTTGTTATTTCTAATTTTGTTCACTTGCGTATTATAAAATCGTTTATTTTCTTGAGTTTTGACCTCATATCTTTTTAAAAATCAAAATAGGGATTATTTTTCCTCTCGATTTTTAGGTTGTATTTGTGCTAGGAAGGTTTGGCTATTGTATGAAGACTTATTTTCTGAATAGCAAGCAAGTTCTTGACCTTTTGTGAATATTTTTTGCTTTAAGGTGGTAATGTTGAAATAAGTATGTATTGTAATGAAGATCTAATATCCTATGATAACCCTATATTTTCTCAAGTTTTATGAACTTGTCTTAACAAGATAGTTCTTTTGAAAATTTTCATTTGGTTTCATTTTGTAACTCAAATTATGAATTAAGTATGTGCCAAAGCATATGATTTTGTAATGAGGCAAAAAAACCTTGAGGTGGTCAAGTGACTTTGGAGTTTTGTTGATCAAGCGATATATCTAGTATTGTTGGTGGATGTCTTGAGTTATGTCCATATTCTATATAAGTAATCTCATCATTTATGTCTATACATTCACCTATTTCTTTGCTTTATTTCATATTTGAGAATTTGAGTAAACTAAATCAACCAATTATCATTTAATGTACGCCTATCATCTTCTTTTAATAATATTTTAATTTCTTTTCATTAAAATGTCTATAAGCAGTGCTTCGTTGAAAGTGGATTCTAATATTAGGTCTAGGATCAGGTCTAGTGTTAAGCTTTGTTTTAAGGTACCCAAACATAAAGTTGCAAAAGTTAAGGAGCTTAATACAAATAGCAAATGGGTTATTACTTTCAATTATATCCTTAAACTTATAAAAAGAATTCAATATTGAAAAAGTATGAATTTAAATAGAGGATAGACCTGGATGATATGAAGTTAGAGTTTAATATCCTTGGTTATGTGAGAATTAGGAGACTATAGGCCCACATGATAACATGTTTCTACAAATATGGCGAGGTGAGTGTCTATTATGATAATTCTAAATGTGGTCCAAGGTTGCAACTTAAGACATCCTTTACTGATTTGTTAAGAGAGACAACAAGTCTAAGTTTGATTCAGTTGCATCCTCATTCACAGAGCTTAATACTGAATTTCCTCATAGTCTATCATTTAGAGAGTACAAATCCAATTATCGATTTATCTAGGATTATATACCAACTAATGTATGTTAAGAGGTCTTTAGGATTGTATAGCTTAAATTTTAGACTTGGCATAGGAATAACAGTGGGAAAGCCTACAAAATAGACTTATGATTAGAAAAGGAAATTTCTCTTCCTTTCTTTAAAGGATAGTAATGAGTAAGATTTTAGGCCTGCATAGAGGAAGCCTAAAATTAAGTTCAATAAGAGAGATATATCAGGTGGTTTGCTCTCCTGTTAAGAATATGTCTTAGTTCAATATGGTAAGTGCCTTTCTTAGAAGGACATCACCGATGCGTTATTATTAGATGTTGGAGATTTATATAAACATACTTGTAGGTTCTACTAACTTATTGATACACTTATAGGCTTGTATTGTAACGCTCCAATATATACCCTTGAAGTATTATAGCATGTCCAAGGTGTATTAAGAAGTAAACATAATATTAAGTGCATCTTAGTAAGAGACATTACATTACTTAAAGTAAAAGATATGGGTTAATAGGTAATTTGTTCGTTTTGGCATAGACATATATACTTAGGTGTGAAATATGTATGGGAATTTTGATATTTTGCTTGCATTTATGAATGTGATGTGAGGAGAATTGGTAGAAGAAGTATAACATTTGCTTATGAAATTTTTTTGGTTAAATTGGATGTGTTCTTGTGTTGCTCTTGCATGATAAGATTGAAGTTAGTTGATTTGGGATGTATACCTTGCTGAATGGAGAGGTTCCACCGAACATATTTATAGAATTTGGCCATATCTTGGCATTTAGACCTCCAAATTGGATAATTCCAATTGGAGATTGCTCTAAAACTTTGATTAAGGAACCAAATTTTGATTCTACCTTTAAGATTTTTGAATTCTGGTTTGAAGTTGAGTTCTAGCTGTTGTCCCTGTTTTCGAACATCCTGTAGTGTTTTGGGTATAACTCTCAGAATTCTTAACCAAATTGCATGAAATTTATGCCATTGGAAACTTAAAACATAGAGGAATGAAATAAATTTATAATATTATAGGCTAATGTGGGAATTAAAGGAAGAAGAAGAACTAATATGCAATTTTTCTAAAGTCAACTCATGGACCAATAAGATTAAAGCATATATGTCTAATAGAATTTTAACACATGATCCAGTAAAATTGTAACAAATGGTCAAATATAATTGAAACACAAGTTCTAATAGCATTTCAACACATGTTCTACTAACATTGTAAGACATGGTCCAATGAGATTGTAACACATAGTCTAATAAGATTGTGACATATGGTCCAATAGGATTGAAACATGTGTCTAATATTAAAAAATTCATGAAAAGGCATATGGAAAGGGGAGATGGACAAAACTTCAGATTTTTATCCTCCCCATTTCACTTTCTTTATCCCATCATTTTTCACTTGGTGATTCAAGAAAGCCAAAGAGGAAGGGAAGAAAAAGCATTAGAAGAATTACTTTGCCAATTTTAAGGTTTGGGACTTCACTTAGTTGATTTATGTATTTGTGTATGATTGAATGGATATAAAGATTCATTT
>JAOQMP010000002.1:37557675-37570178 GCA_027563575.1 Erythroxylum pedicellare
GAGTTGTTCAATCGTCTAGTCTTTAACTGTATTTATAAAAGCAATTTCTCAACCTTTTAAGAGGAAGAACAAGAAGTGCTAGTCTCTCTATTTGTTCTTCCTATTAAAAAAATTCCTTGTGAACTTTCATTATGTTAAAATTAAATTTTTAATTATAATTAAAATCATATTCTATTATAATTAATTTAATTTTAATAAAAATCAAATATCTCATACCTGATCCTTAAAATTTATCAAACTTCATAATTAAATTTGACTTAATTAAATATATTTTTTTCACAAATTATTCTTTGAAGTGTGACCCATTAAGTTCTTAATATATTATAAATGATTATAAATTATAATTATAAGTCTCAATTAGAATCAAATAAATTAAAACTCTTTTTATTTTTCTTTAATTCTCCAATTAAATAATTTATAATAATAGATTAAGATTAACATATAACAACATAAATTAAGTCTACATGAAATTTTTAATAAATAAATAATTTAAAAAAATGATAAACTACCTATTTATCATTCTCAAGAACAATTCTACAACCCTAAAATTTTAGTGATTCTTAGGTATGGTATTAGATAAGACCAATACTTACATAATAAATATAACAAATATTTTATAATAATTATTATAAAATTTCTATAAGACCTAACTTACATAATAAATATTTTATAATAATTATTATAAAAATTTTAAAATTTAAATATCATTTACCCTCATTTAAAAGGGGGGGAAAAGGACGTCAATGTGAATTTCTATGAATGCTCAAAATATGCAAGTATCATGTATGCTTATAATGTGACAAATAAAAGGAAATTATCTCATCAATCAGCTTTGGTTTTCCTTTTGAGAACCAATTCTATTCGTACACTTGGAACTTTTGAAATATGCTTCACACTCTTTGAAAATGCAAGTGAATTTTGTATTGACTTTTGAGTTATCACGTACCAAAAACATACAAGAATACTGAATACAGTATATACGTAAATTTGACTTCTGCTTTTTAAGCTTATGGGAGAAGTAACTCATCGATCTGAGGCTTTTTGGGAGTAGAGATGGTATCTGGGCCTGGAATTTACTTGTTTGCCCCAAAGTTGATGATTTAGGCTTGCGTTAATTGAGTCAGACCGGACCTGAAATACAAATAAGCAAGACGACGTTATTTTATGAAAACTGGGCTCTACTTCTCGTTGTGAATATATAACTCGTGACTGAAACAGAGGGGTGGGTGGGTAAGTGAGTGAGTAGGCTCATCGAAACCTGAGGCCACGTGGCATCACGTGTTTACCTTAGAAAAAGACCAAAAGCTTGAACATGAATTGACAATCCCAAACTTCGCAGAGTACGGTTTAATCTTACAACATCGTACCATGGTGTCTTATCAGATCGATCGTTCTTTTTGGACTTGCCCATAGTTTCCTAGGAAAAAAGAGTGGGACGTGTAGGGTGGTTGGGGGTTTCAAGCACCAAACACGGACCAGTCACTGTCTGGTTTCCCTATAGGCTACCTTACTTGAAGTGGACGAAGCATCATGAAAGTTCAATAAATGTAATAATTACATGATACACACACACCAATATTCCAAATTTAGTGAATAAATGTTGATAAAATAAGACTGGACCATGTCAGAGTGTCACCAATTCTGAACACACACATATACAGACCCACGAGCTTGCTATTCCCGACGTGTCTCTCTAAACTAGTATTTCAACTGCTATAGGACCATGCTTGCTTTTTGGAATCTTTAGTATAGGATGCTTAAAGTGGGCGATCCAGATAAAGGTTTAGTTAATGCTTGCTCGGCTTCCAGTAGCAGCGTCAAAGGGTCCTGTTGTGTCGTGAGTGTGATGCACAGTTCCACCATAACTTGAAAAAGGTGTTGGTTTTAATCATTAAGCTAATACACCTGTAAGGTGGCTAAGATTCTTCTATGAGCCATGATTAGTGATGATAGATTACTGTATGGGTTGCTCATATTTCAGTTTTAAATTGAGTGCTCAGATTTAATTGGACACAGTTTAGATTGATACTAGATAAGTTTCTTAGGTTGACAAATTGTAGGGATGATAATAAGCTGGGCCAAATCTAACTTAACCCGTGGTCCGGTCTATGATTGAAATTGCAAGGCATGGATGACGTTAAAGTGGTAGTGACCATACCATATTTTAAAGCAACGGATAAGGAAAGGCAATTCGATCTCCGATAGGTGAGGATTAATGTTCTTGGTGAGTGGAAACTGAGCCATCCACCATTTTCCATTGGATAGGAGTGGAGATACATGACGCAGTGGTACTAATTTTATATGAAAAATGTCAATCTCAGACAATTCTTTTCAGATAAAGCAGTACATTTATTTCAATATATTTGAATTATTTGTACTTGAATGATTCAAAGTAGACTAGTTGATAATATAGAAATATACTATGGACTATATATACAACTTTCTATTATTCAATGACTGTTTGGCAAACAGTAGATTGTATTAGCTGTTAGTTGATTTTATCAGTGATTAGCTGATAGTTGATTCTATCAGCTGATTTAACCAGCGGATAACATCAATCGTTTATTAAAGATATTTGATCAAATTAACTATTTAGTATTAACTGTTGAGGTGTAAAATGACTTATGAAGACATAATTTTAAAAAAAATTATAAGAACATGAATATTATATTTTAATATTTTATTGAATATTCTTATAAAAAATTAGATTTTTAATCATGATACGTAGTAATGCAATTAAGTAAAAATTTGAATTTACTAATACTAACCCAAATTTCTTATTTATTAAGTAATTTATCTAATTGCGTACATATAAAATATATAAATATAATATATGGCAATATATCTTGGAAATAATGAGCACTGGATGCTTCAGAATTTGATGGTAAACTAAAGTAGTGTCAAAAAGCTAAAAGCAAAACACTAGTATTCTGGAGTTTTTTAAAAATCAACTAGTTAGGTTGAATAAGTCAACTCACCAATTGATAACAAAATAAATATAATTAGTTGTTTGACATAGTCAAACAGTTAATACCCTCTAAAACACTGAAATATGGTTGAAAAGCTATCAACCAAATGGGGTCAATAAGTAAAGTAGTATGATTGCCGAACTCCTTTGTTGTTGTGCCAAATTAACCTGAATTTGGATTAGGTGCTCTGGGTTAAGCAATGAGCACAAAAGATGATTACAATTACATATCTATTATATTGGTTATGTGTTTATGGGTTTCGTTTGCTTTAACGTTTATTTAAAATTTAATACATGTTCCTTAATTTTCATATTAATTAATTAAACTCATAATGTTATAAAATAAAAATTTTAACATTTGTTTTGGTTAAAGTTTTTAAATTTTAATATTGCATTTGAATTACTATTAAAATATATCATTAATATCAAGTTAGGAGTTGAAGTAAAAATTTTTATTGAATATTAGAATAAACATTAGGAATTCATTTGATCTTTACTTCCATAAAATTAAAAAAAAACTTGTTTAGTGATTAGGGTACAAAAAAAGAAAAGTAAGGATAGTGTCAAAAGGCCTAAAGTGGAAAGTTGTTTTGTGTATATTTTCAGTAAGATAAGCATTTTATAGTTTTTACCTCCAAGTATTAATACATATTGTAACATTAATTATCTCATTATCTTGTAATTAATATAAATTAAAATACATTGAAAAGACAATACACAATCACTATAATTCAAAATTTTAATGGTATCAAAGCTCTGACTCCTATTATAATTTTCATTTCCTTTCAATCATGGCTAACTATCCTGTAAGTCATAACCAAGAGGGTATGGTACCTATTACGAATACGCAGTAGGTTATGAATACATAATGCAATAGTTATTAAATCCTCATTTTATTTGCACCCTTTAGATCATCGAGGTTTGATCTTTATTACACAACCTCTAAGTGAAAGTGGAGATAATCACCTCATTTGGAGAAGTGGCTTCCTAAACATACTTTAATCGATAAGAAAACTCGATGTTTGTTCCAAGGATTATCGATGTTGGATCCAATGCAATGTTGTGGTCAAATCATGACTGATCAATTCAATCTCCAAAGAATTGCAAACAAGTGATGTCTATATAAACACTACAAGTGAAATTTAATATGATTTTGAAGAATGATTCACTCAATGAATTGCACCTCAAGTGTGTAAGATGAAGTGAACAATTGCTCTATTATAAGAAAAATCACCTAATTGATAGGTGTGTGGAGAGGATTACAAAGGCTCAGATTAGTACCTATGTACACTTATGTTGTAAGAAGAGTTGATTTTCTAATAGGAATAGATGATAGTTCGATTGCAAATCCTTAGCATAGAAACACATCGACGGGGCTTTGAAGAGTGTATGTTGTGGTTGCAAAAGATGAAAAGCAGCATAGTATGCCTGCTACTTATGTTTCCATAATTGAGGTCACAACCACTCTAAGAAAATATTATCTAATATATATATATATGATCTTTTATAAAATATATGCACCATTGAAATTTATCACTTACTTGGATGAGTTTCTAGTTTTCATAGATTAAAGGATCTTTTGTAGAGAGCTCACGAGCACTAACCAAATTTTATCTAAATATTGTATTATGTTATTATCATCTTATCTTTAAAAAGTTTCAGTTATTTTTATATTAAGTTTAAAATTATAACTGCTCTTTCATAGTTAATACTAAGCGTCGCAATATAAATAATTAAGTGTGTTTAATAGATATCATCTCTCACTTATACATGATGGGTTTAGATGATCGACATTCTACAATTTCTTATACTTATCCAATAACCCATTTGACCAGCATACAATAAATGCTCATTATCATATATCTGTCAAGAGTATACAACTTCTTGATTAATGAATCCACCCTTGGACCAATTTATTATTGAGTAGATATTATATGCTATACTCTAGGTCATATCTCACATTAATATGCTTTTGATCTCATTTATTTCATTATATCATAATTGTATTCAATTATCTTTCTAAGATATATTTGCCACCTGTAAATATGTTTTATATGAATCTTTAAACATAATGACCTTCCTCTGTTATGAATTCTTTCAAACCAAATTAAAATTTTTTTCCTAGAATTGTTTCGTAAGATCGCATCATACATGATCTATTAGTAACATTCTAAGGTAGCAAACCATAAATTTAATTATAAAAAATTAAACAAGAGTCTTAAGGGTATTTAATGGGGAACCTTAACCTCAAGGTTCTCATATAACCCTTTAACGTAGTATTTACACACATGGTATGAGTTATGTGTTACAGTATTAACTTATATTCACTTTATGTGAAGGTCTTTCATTAACAAAATATCGTATAAATGTTAGTTCAAACATATTGAATGTATAACTTGAGTTCACTTATCTACTAAAAAAACAAAATTTTTAGAACTCACATATGGTAACTTAATGTAAATATCGTAATAAGCTAATAAATTTGTACAGACTTCCTTGTAATTTAATGAGGTGTTTATAGATAAAGTTTGTTGATTTTAGTTATCATCTAGATAACAAACTTTAAACTTGCCTCATCTCTAGTCATTATAAATCACCAGAGGAGATTGCTCGTGTGAGAAAGCCAATCTTTGATCTATCTTACATGCTCTTGATTCATATATCTATAAATATATACATTTATGGAAAAATAAACAAATATATTTATGAAACAAGTATTATACAATGTATAATGTCCATTATACATTCTCGTTTAAATATGACATTACAACAAATGAACATACAAAGAGAAATGTTACTTATTATATTTCAATATCTATGTAAGCTTAGTGACTTCATATGCCCAATAAACACATCTTGGAAAATTGGCTTTATCATTAGATCTGCCACCATAATTTGTGTAGATATATACTTCATGTTCACTTCTCCTCATGAGACTATATCTTTGATGTAATTATACTTGGTATCTATATGCTTAGTTTATAGTAAAATTTGGGGTCTTTTGTATACGTGATTCTTGCTTGACTATCACAGTTGATAGCTACTGGATCAGTTTCACTTTAATGACTCTCAAATGAACCAAGAATTGTCAAAGCCATAAAGCTTATTTAACTACTACTAAAAATGCTATGAATTCAAGTTCCATTGTAAACAATGCAACGAAAGATATTTTCTTACTTTTCCATGATATTGCTCCATTATAGAATAAGAAAAAATGAAATGATTACATTATGAAAATATATATACCACTGCCTTAAATTCTGCTTCAAATCATAAATCGATTTTAATAACCGATACACTTTATGTTCTTAGGCTCTTAGCCCGTCTCTATGAAACCTATATGTTATTCCATATAGAACATTTCTTCTAATTATCTATTTTAAAAAGCAATCTTTACATCCATTTGATGTAATTCAAGATCTATTTGATGTAAGCATATATGTACTTGCTTAAGTTCATAGTTCCCCACCTTTTGACTCAATGTAATGAACGAAGGACTCACATTAATCACAAGCAATTGTATATCCCCCATGTGCATCCTTTATGGCTGTTACTCTATATCAACAACTATACTCTTTATATGCTTCCAATCTACTCTCCTTCTCAGATGATTATGTCTATAGTTTCATTCAATTTCAGGATCAAATTAAAGTTAGGTATCTAAGTTATTACTCATTTATCCCCTATTTTGTATCAATTACTTGAAACAAATTAAAGAAATCAATGTAAATGAAAAAAATAACAAATAAAACTTAACAAAAATAGAAAAAACAAGCTCCCTAGGAACAACGTTAAAAACTTGATCAACCAAAACTGAAAGCACCGAAACCAATTATAGTAAGTAATTAAATTGGAGTAACTCCATAATATAAAATCCTATAAGGAACTATATCACCAAATCTATTAAACCTATTTAAACATTGAAACTAAAGAAAACATTTATGCGCAATAATGAAATCATTAATCTGAAAAAAACAATACAAGTCAATTAATAAAGAGAAATTAATAAATCAAATGTTAGGGCTTCAAGGTTCACTTATATAAAATTTTAGTTACTATATAAGTTTGATTACCTAGGTTAAAGTTACAATTAACTTAAATTATCTATCTCTTCTCTCAAAACACACTAGCATATCTAATTAGGTAAATATCATCTCTTAATTCAAAACTTAACCTAATCAAATTCATTAAGCATAGTTATTCTATTTAGTTATCATTAAAGTTTAGGATATCATCGTTCGCTAGAGCTAAAATGTTTAATGTCCTAGTTTATAGATCATATTTCACCTCTTGATCTTTTATATAATCTATAAGACTGAATCAATGATGGCCAGACTTAACTCAATAATTAGGTATAAAGATAATAAATTCAATCAATTAAATAATTAAATTATGTATTGATAATTAAAGAATCCTTACATGTATACCCCTAATCCTAGCTAGGATTTCTAGTTGCTAAACATAATGAAAAAAAAACATAAACAGATAATCCTCAATATAAAGGAAAGAATACAAGAAAGGATTGATAAAATGTGCCGTTAGCTTATACAATCTTGCTCCAATTCCTCCTCCAATGCTAAGAAAGAAAAAAATTATGAAAATGAAAGAAGGTGACTATCAAGCTCATCCTAAAAGTTTCTTAAGTAAAACCTTATACAAGTATTTATAGTTAGGGTTACAAAAACAAAGTTCTAGATCACTTGAAATTGAGAAATAACACGTGCTTATAAGTTGTGCACAAGAATTAGTGGTAGATTGTCATCATCACCAATGCCAATTTTGTTTGAACCTTTTATTCCTTGTGAGTCAATATATAATCGGTACTTGACATCAAGTTGTAATTAGTGTTAGTTTGGTTATGTAACTCTCTTCATAAAATGGTGATTCTTAACTTCTCATACCCTCACATAAAATAGGTGCTTGTCTCCATATATGTCTGTTATGTATTATGCCTTGTTGTACCAGTTTCTCCACCTTTTGACATCTTTAAGTTAGAATTGATCTTTTAAAAAGTTGTCCATTTTCTTATCTTCTAAATGACCCCAATATATCTTTGAATAGATAAATATGGAAGAAGTTGCACTTAATTTCGTGTGTTCTTCTCCAATTTGTCATTATAAGACAATGAACTAGACATTTGAATAGAAAGGAAAGAATAAAAGAAAGGATTGATAAAATGCGCTGCTGACTTATACAAATTTGCTCCAATTCCTCCTCCAATGCTAAGAAAGACAAAATTTATGAAAACGAAAGAAGGTGGTCAAGCTCATCCTAAAAGTTTCTTAGGTAAAACCTAGTACAAGTATTTATAGTTAGGGTTACAAAAATAGAGTTCTAGACCACTTGAAATTGAGAAATAACATATACTTATAAGTCGTGCATAAGAATTAGTGGTAGATTGTCGTCATCACCAATGCCAATTTTGTTTGGACCTTTTGTCCTTTGTGAGTCAATATATAATCAGTACTTGACACCAAGTTGTGATTAGCTTTAGTTTCGTTATGTAACTCTCTTCATAAAATAGTGACGATTCTGGTGTTGGTCATATATACCAATTTGATGTCAATATTGTTTTGTTTCTTAACTTCTCATACCCTCACATAAAATAAATGCTTGTCTCCATATATGTCTGTTGTGTATTATGCCTTTTTTGTAACCAATTTCTCCACCTTTTGACATCTTTAAGTTAGAATTGATCTTTTAAAAAGTTGTTGTCTATTTTCTTATCTTCTTAATGCCTCCAATATATCTTTGAATACATAAATATGGAAGAACTTGCACTTAATTTCGTGCGTTCTTCGCAAATTTATCATTATAAGACAATGAACTAGGCATAAGAAATATTATAAACTCTATATAAAACATGTCATAAAAGTGTTAAATAACAAGTAATTTAATCTCATATAACATGTAAAATATAAACTTGTCAAGTACCTCACAATTCAACCGTGAAAATTTGGATGCATACTTTAGACTAAAACAATTTCCATCACCATAGCCTAGATTTACCTTCTGGGTCATTCTATAGATTGCTATAGTCTAAGATCACTAAAAAAAATTGGTCATATTATCATAAAAGTGATCAAAGTAGGCATAAATAATCACATCATTAGTAGAGAAAAATTTGCTAGAGTTGCTTTTAAGTTGCAAGTAGACCAATCTTTGGTAGGGAGAATCTAAGGTTGAAGGAATCTGGCAAAAAGTTGTTTATGAAAGTATATCCAATATTTGCTTTGACTAGGGATATATTAGTCATACTTTAATCAATATTTATCCCTAGACCAATGACATGAATCATCTAACTGTAAGGGAATGAATCAATCACAAAAGTCACTTAAGTAACAATAGGAAAAAATTGCAGGCTCTATCGACGAGTGGATGGTGGTGGTCAATGGACAAAGATGGAGAAACTAAACAACGACCAGCACTAATGAAAGACCTTATATTTGGGAATAAAAACAATTACTATAGTATACATATTCAAGATTACTACCTTAAGTGATATGCAGTCAACTCAAAAGCTCACAACAAAGATGGATGTCATGCCTGATAACGAGATATCTTTTGCTGAAGGCAAGTCTCCATAAACAATGATCTTTAATGCCAACAATTAGGATCCCAAAGTCATGAACTATACGAAGAAAAGATCAAATAAAGGTAATCCCCCAAAATACAACAGTCTTCCGCGAAAAAGAGAGCTATAATAGACCCAAAACGTAGGAAATCCAACTATCTCATTACAACCATATATATTGATCAACTAAGCAAACCTTACAAATACCTAAATATATTAGTCCAAGATAATTAAACCATTCAAATATGAGCACTTGGCCTTGTGAAGTCATAGACCTACTTAATTTCAACCTTCCTGATTACATTTAGCCTACAACAACACTGAGCCTAAGTTCACTGAACATGCCTTTATTGCCCTTCCTAAGCCTGTAACAAATCCTTGTTATCAAACAACCCTGATTTTCAAAAACGAAAAAAGTAAGGAGAAGTTATATAATTGGGAATTTACAAAAACCTCTAGTCGAAGAAGACCAACATAATATGATAACTAAAGAAGAATTATGAGACTACAAACTAATACGTAATTGCCAACTTCAGTCTTTTCCAAGTATATCCACCTTAATCATGGAAGTAAGGGAAAATTGCTAATTTCAGTTTTGCTACATCTTTTCTTCTAATGAAAATTATCATCGGAAATTGTCAAGGAGCTACAGAAAAGGGTTTCACATTTTCTGCTAAAGAATTATTTAGGAAGAAAAGAAAAATTTGGCAGCCCTCTTTGAGCCCATACTTAATGGAAAGAAAGCACAATTCTTCATCAAAAAGCTAACAATTTTATGGGGGATTCTCTGGGGGAACATGGCCTACTTGGAGTTATGATAATATCCAAGCTAATGTCGTTGAATGTCATCATTAATGCATTGATTCCTCTATTAAGCACAATATAGGAAGGGCTCCTCGCAGTTCGCTATTGTGTATACTAGTCCCTAAGCAGCCCTTAGAGACGGACTTTGGAATCAACTGAGAAGGCTATCTCGCACTTAATTTGGACCATAGATGCTTGCAGGCGATTTCAATGCTATACTTTCTTTTAATGAAGCTAGATAGGAAGTATATATATACATAAATGAAGTAGGTATCCTTTAAAAAATGAGTTAACCACTATGAAATTATCGCCCTTTGATCATGACTTCATTCCTCGATTTATTTGGAAGTAGAGATTTTTCAATGGATAATCAAGATGCAAATCTCAATTTATCTCTGATTGTTTCAAAATATGTTGAAAATGTGACAGATTGGAACAAAAATACTTTGAGACATTTTCCACCATAAAAGAGAGATAAGAGCATGACTTGAAGGGATTCAACGTGTGCAATAAAATCATTATAGCCAAAGCCTCAATAGGTTAGAAGATTAGCCAAGGAAAGAATATAAGGAAACAATCATCTAAGAAGAGCTCTATTGGTTTCGGAGTGCTGATACCAAATATTTTAATGCTTGTGCACTATCTAGGAGTGCTTTTAACAAAATCCTCTCCCTAAAATTGGAGAATTAAGAAGGACAAATCCTTAAAGATATGATAGAATCCTTTTTTGCCAAATTGTACATTAGGAAGGAAAACTATTGTGGCCATACCATATATATGAGACGATCTCACACACTGGCTAATGCAGAGAGTGTTTCCCTCATTTACTGCACTACAGATCAAGAAAGAAATATTTAATACATGTTCTTATAAAACCCAAGGTCCAGACGCGATCCTAGCTCTCTTCTACCAAAATTTTTGGTACATTGTAGAACCCTCAACTAAATTGGTTTCAAATGTGCTTATTCCTAAGACCTCCAGACTTAAGGCAATAACGCAAATTTGCCCCATCAGCCTGTGCAATATAACATACAAAGCTCATTCCAAAAATTATTGCAACTAGGCTAAAAAGTCTCATGTCATCTCTCATTCTCCTTACCCAATCTAGATTCGTTCTTAGTCAACAGGTTCACGATAATATAATCATAATACAGGAAATCACGTACTCAATACAAACAAGAAAAGGGGAGATGGCTTATAATAAATAAAGTTGATGTGCACAAAGCTTTCGACAGACTGAATGTAACTTTATACAAGAAACCTTGATGCAATCGAGTTTTCCCTCTCACCTTATTCAATTAATAACGTCTAACTTGTCTTCGTACTCTCCACATGTCATGAAACAAGATGTCACCTAAACTTTAAACCATCTCGGGGTATCAAGCAAGGTGACCCGGCCCTATAGTCATGTATCTTTGTTATATTTATGAATTGATTGGTTACACATAAAGAGGAGCTTATTTTCAAAGGAATTTGGACATTGATCTAACTGACAAATGGTAGATCACCTATGTCGCATCTATATATATATATATATATTTACTGACGGTCTAATCCTCTTCCCATATCTTAATCTTAAATTATGAAAAAAAATTCTGTAAGGCTTCAGGTCAAGAGATTAACGTAACCAAATCACATATGTATGTTTGGAAGAACATTTCAAGAGACTTAGCTACACTCTTTAGCCAAAAGCTTGGGTGCTTCTCGTATATGGTTGGATAACTAGGAATCTTTACAACTATTTAGTGGAGAAGACCAATAACAAATTGGAAAAGTGGAAAGCAGCATAACTCTCTTTTGTTGGTCGTACGACGCTTGTAAAATCAGTAATCGCTACTGAGCATGAAAAAGGAGTAAGGGACTTTGTGCCGGGGGGAGGAGAGAAAAATTCACCTAATCGAGTAGGATAAATTTTTGTTAACTACATCTGACGGGGGTCTTGGTATCTGTAAGGCCCATGATTCCAATGATGTCAAAAGTTTTAAAAAAAATGCTTACCAACAATAATGCATTCTGATGAATATCGTACCGGACTCGGTACCGGATTGAGGTTTGGAACGGAACTGTACCGGTACCGGTAGGTACCGGGTACCGTTTCGGAAAATTTTTTAAATTTATGAAATAGTCCCTAAAATTTTTAAAAATTACAAAATAGTT
>JAOQMP010000002.1:37571677-37584992 GCA_027563575.1 Erythroxylum pedicellare
CCAAGAAACTACCCATAGTATCATTTGTACATATGTCTCCATTATATAAGCAATAAGAATTGAGAAAATAAGCTGCTAAGTGGATAATTTAAATAAGATGCTTATCCCATAATTGTTCAAGAATATCTATGCAGGGCTTGTACAATTTCTTCTTCCCTTTAAAAAGACTTATAATTTTTTTACAAGCTTTATATATACTAGCATATATATTCTCCAAAGATGGCTTTTTTTTTATATCTAAGTTAGCAATTCTTAACAACTTTATAAGTGGAGTTACAATCTTTACAATGATCAAGTAAGTATCCCAAAATTTATTATCTAGAATAATAACACTAATTTTTTTTCCTTTTTCACTTTTTGATAACTTATGACTTGAAAAATGCTTACTTATTACTAAATTTTGAAGACTTGTTTATGTTCATAGACATTTTTCAAAATAGTAAATGTAGTTGCAAACCTAGTAACTGTTGGATACATGATCTCATCTCAATCTTTTTGCTTTTTTATCCAAGAAAAAAATGCAATATGATTATACAAAAAAATTATGATCTTAGATGCATGTGAAGGAAGACTACAAATATGGTCCATACCACTAATGTATTACTAAATAGTTTTTCATGAAAAATCATGAAGATTAGTAGGATTTATTTATTAAAACACCATTTTGGTAATTTTCTTTAATATTGACTTAGTAACGAAGGCAAACATTTGTGATGAATGCCTCCCGGTTATTCAACTAAGTCATTTTTTTATTCATAGATTTGGTTGGAATGTCATTATAACCTTTTGACATGAAGGCAAACATTTGTGATAAATGTCCCTCGGTTACTCAGCTACATCACGTTCTCAACTGACTATTAGCTCTATTCATAACCCGAAAGCCAACGGAATAGTTATTTGCTTGAGATATATATACATTTTTTCACATTTTATCGCCTACCTCATTTCTTTAGCAAATCAT
This sequence comes from Erythroxylum pedicellare, assembly GCA_027563575.1. NCBI lineage: Eukaryota > Viridiplantae > Streptophyta > Magnoliopsida > Malpighiales > Erythroxylaceae > Erythroxylum > Erythroxylum pedicellare. The sequence continues at coordinate 37,572,639 of JAOQMP010000002.1, forward strand.
TTTTATGAAAAGATACTATCAACATTACTTATTCAATTGACTTATAATTATAAATGTATGTAACAAATTTCATAAGGTGAGAAAATTAATTTCATATCCTAATTAACATGCATATTTAACTAAAGATACCTAGAACACAAATTGCACAAACTAATAAATCTTTACAACTTAGAAGAATATGTTCAAAAAGACATTAATTTCATTAAGTCCTAGCTATTGACACATCCATATGATTCACACCATGAAAACCTAAGCAAAAACTTAATGTACAATATGCAAAATTCACATTCAAAATAAAAATACAGTACAAACCTCCCCATACTTAGACAACATATTGTCCTTAATATGAGAAGAACAAACAACGTGTAAGGCGGGAATAAGATAAAATAACAAGGAAAACATAAAATAAAATAAAAAGACAAGGGTTAGAGCATAAGAACCCATTATGGAGATTAATGTGGTGATGGTGTCGGAGGTGGAATCTCCACACCTTGAGCAGCAAACTATTTGTAAATGCTTTGGATGTCTCGACGTTGTCGGTGTTATTCCTCTCTCACCTCCTTTAGCCCCTTGAAATTATTTTGAATTTCATTGTTAGTGTTTGAAATTGCTTCCAGTACCTTCTCTCATTCGACGTCTTCCTCTTCTTCAGGTCCTTCACTAGTTAACTCCTCCAGTTGTTGTTGCAGTGGTGTGGAGTTGGAATTGGCTTGTCCTTCCCTATTCTTAGCATGTGATTTTGCACTGACATCTCAAAGTTCCATATTATAGGACTTCAAGATCTCAGCTCTTGTCAAATGATGGCTGTTAAGAAATTCAAGACGATGGACAACCAATCCATCACAGTTAACACTGTAATAATTTGCAATAACAGTAACCGAATATCCTATGCCAAGATTATTGCTTCTCTTTTTCAGAAAAGCAATGAGAGCGTTACAAATGTGGGTGGATGTACAAACTTGGATGCTATTATCCATGCAAAACAAAATAAATAACTCCCTCATCGAACACTTGTAGCATTCACTTTTGTCGAAAACAGTTTGGCACATGAATTTACAACAAGTGTTCAGGATTACGAATGATGTTGTTGTATGCATTCTTAGGATTGAAGTTGTCAAATGTTGTCAATTGGGCCCAATAACATGTAACATGGAGGTCATCGAACTGATCCACTGTGGTTAATTATAAGAATCCATCAATTTCATATAAAGTTTCAATATTGAACTCATACAGTTGACCCCACAACTGAAACCATAATTTTCTCAGGTTACCTTGCTCAAATTGGAGGGATGTGAAGAATTCAAGGGTGAGTTCTTCATAAATGACAAAGTTAAAACACACAAACTTTTTTCATTGAATTATGCTTCCTAAGTTTTCAACCTTTTCTCTCAATCTAATTCTTTCTAATATTTCAAAGTTCAAGTATCTATGGGCCAAAATCTTTTTAAGGCTTAAGGTTTGGAAATGATTACCTTCCTCTTCCAAGTAGATTGGGAAGGGTGCTTTGTAATTCATTGCTAGATTTTGTTGTTTGCACATCGACACCTATACTTTGCCCTTTCCTTAAACGCGCTTAGTTGTCTGTTTAATTTTCGATCCCATTTGGAATGAGAGATGTGAAGAATTTTGAAAGAAGAAGAAATTTTTAGAGAGAAGTGAGAGGATTTGGGAGTTTTTTCGTTAGAGAGAGAGTATGGAGAGTGTTGTGGGTGAAAACAGTGAGGGTAAGAGTGAATATATAGGTTAGGGGGAAGAAACGAGGGTAAAATTGAGAAAAAGCTTGAAAATTACACATTCCCATTCTGCCTCGCTGCAGGTCACGATTGTGACTTTGTGGGTCACAATCATGACATAAGATTTTGAGGTCATGATCATGTGTTCAAAACAAGGACAGAGACCTCAAATTTCGTCAAGATCGTATAGTGGAAATTTATTCACTCCTTTTCCATTTTTGATTCTTTTCTTCATGTCACTCCCAAATTCCTTCCTTACCTTATATTTTTCTCATCACCTTATTGTCTTATTTTTCATACCCTTCCAATTCATTGTGAAAAATAGCGAGAGAGACAAAGAAAACTAGTTCGATTTTTCCAAGATATTAACTTGTATCAGAAAAACATACAAAAACAAAATTGAAAACCTAATCTCAAGTAACAGATAAAACATCAAAAAGTTGAAATTATAGGTTGCCTCTTATGCATCGCTTCATTTACTATCGTTAGCTCGACGTACTTCTTTTGTTCACAGTAGTTCAAACAAATCATGTAATTGTAGTGTTACTATATTGTGCTTATCATCACACTTTTTCCTTATCTTTTTCTTTTGATTATTCTTTCAAATTTATGGTTTCTCTGGTGGGTCTTTATAAGTATGACTCTGTTCAACTTTTTCACAATACTAGTTTCTCTTTATAACATCCATAGGTTTGAAAGAATTTTTGGTACCACCAGACACTTTAAGTGAAACCCTCTCATTCCCCACTCTTAAAGTTAAATCGCCTTTATCAACATAGATAAGAGAACGGGTGATAGCTAAAAATGGTTGTCCGAGGATAAGGGGTGTCTCCAAATCTTCCTCTATGTCTAAGATGATGAAGTCTATGGGAAAGGTGAATTTGTCAAACTTAACAAGAACATCCCTGACTATGCCCTTAGGATGATGGATTGATCTATCAAGTATTTGCATACATTTGTTGATTGGTGTTATTTCACCTAACTCCATCTTTTTGCATAAAGTGTAAGGCATCATACTTATGCTAGCTCATAATTTTGTAAAAGCCTTATCCACTTTAACACTACCAATAGTACAGGGAATATAAAAATCCCCTTGATCATTTTGCTTCTATGGTAGTGCTACCACTTCGTTGGATTTTTCTTTGATTAACACTTCACCTCCTAACATCTTCAGTTCCTCTCTGTTTACTAACTTCTCATTTATGGATTCCATAATGGCAAGTCATGTTTTCAATTGCTATATTATATCAAGAACCTCATTCAATTATGCTTCTTTTGACTTTCTTTATGCTAGGATGGGGTATGGAATTGTAGGTTGATACTCCTTGATTTCCATCAAGTTATATTTACTTTTGAAGGAACATTCGTTAGCCTTTTTCTTTTCTTCTTCCTTTCCTTCTTCAACTTGATCGAGCTTCTCTTCAGTGGCTTGGGTGATCGCTATTATTATTTCCTTCAGATTTGTTTCTATATTGCTCGAAAGTCTCCCTGTATTTCATACAGTTAAGGTATTTTTCAATTAGCTCATAGGCATGATTCTTCATTACTTGTTCAAACCTGTGTTCCAACCACTTGTGGGCTTCATCCATGCTTCTGATCTTCTCCAAGATTTTTTTTAACTTAGAGCGTTTGTGGAGTTTGGCTTCTCCTGTTGGAATCTAGATGGGCCTTGAGGTTAAAATAGACCTCTTGCAATGTTTGACCAAACTGTGCTCCCATGTAATTGAGTTGCTTTGATTCGTTGTTTTGCATTAGAAAACAGTCGATGGTATCATGTTTGTCTTGTCCACACAACTCACATCTATGCTAAATTGCTTTGAAAGGAGCTAAAGAGGAAGCTTTTATGTTATTAAGTTGTCGATTTTGGCTTGCATTTATATTATTGAGTCAATAACTATAGCTTCTTTTTACTCTCGAAGAGTTATCTGTTGCCTTCTTCTGGCAATTGTCCAAAGACAACTGTTACTTGCCATCTCCTCCAACAAGTCCTTTGCTTCCTTAACCGTCTTCCTCATTAGAGATCCTCCAAATGCTGCGTCTATGGTGCCTTGTATGGATGGAGTAACTCCATTATAGAAGGTTTGCAGCAGGGATTCCTTAGGTAAATTGTGGTGAGGAAACCTCCTTTGAAAAGCCTTATACCTTTCCCATGTTTTGTAAAGCAACTCCTAATCACTTTGTTGGAAATTTGTGATTTCCTTTATCAGCTCCGTAGTCATCATGAGAGGGAAGTACTTATCTAAGAACGCAAGCACCAACTAAGCCCTAGTTGTGATATTTGCAGGATTCAGTCAATATTACTATGCCTTAGCTCTATTGCTTAGCATGAAAGGGAAAAACCTCATCCTAACGGCAACTTCTGACATTCTATGATATCGAAAAGTATCATATATTTTTAGGAAGTTCACTATATGTGCATTAGGATCCTCATTTAGTTAATCAGTAGAACTGCACATTTGTTTGCAGCATATTTAATAAGATAGGCTTAATCTTAAATGAGGTTGCTTGAATCGACAGTCAAGTCATACCTTGATTTGCAGCATTGAACACTGGTCTCATTAAAACCATGAGGGTTTGTGGCTGATTTCCTTGATTTCCTCCTTGATTGAATTCTTGATAAAATTCTTCCACCATTGGTTCTTCAATTTCTTCTTCTTGGCATCTTGCTAGTTCCAAATGGGTGACGTCAAGTGTTAAGGTTTTGGTGATATAACTTGAACTTTGAGTAACTCTTGTGTACGTGCAACTGCATAGACATAAGAGAGGCAAAAATTCCTTAGACTAAAGGAATTCAACTAATTCTAACTAACTCCCTGACAACGACGCCAAAAACTTGTTAAGAAAGTTTTAATTCTATAAAACCCTCAATGTTCTGTAAGTGCACTGGTCGCAAGCGTAGTAGTTGAGGTGTCGATCCCATGAGAAATTAGTGAACTGAATGAATCCTAACTTAGTCTAAGTTTAAAAATTGTTCTTAAAATAATAAAAACTAAGATATAAATTTAAGCAATTGAATATGGGCTGATTGAAATTGAAAATTTAAATTAACGTAAAGAAATTAAAATTGAGCACAATCAATTGACAAATCGAAAATGGAACAAGGAAGATTAATCAATAACGAGATAAGGGGATTTATCCTGTCATCAAATGCTAACTTGATTACTTTTGAGTTAATCGGTATTGATTCTAGAATTTCAAAGGGTGGATTATTCTCTCTCAAGTTCTAATTATTAACCCTTAAATCTTAAACCCTAATTGAATTGAATTATTGAAATTGTAACTCTTATTTAACAAAATTATCCCACATTCCAAGACTACAAGAAAATTACAAAATATCGACAAAAAATTATCGACAAAAAAATTCCATCGTAAAGTAGCGATGGAAACAAAAATTTTGTCATAAATTAGTAATGAAATAAAAAATCCATTGTTAAAAGAGGACAAAATTTTACCGCTAACTTTGCCAATGAAATTTAGCAAAGAATCAGTGAATGTCATTGTAAAAATAGGCACCAATAGGTCCCGTCTAAAATTTTCGACAGAATTTACCGACAAAAATAATTTACTTCAGTAAATTAAAATTTAAGGAAAACGATGTCATTTAAATTGGAAGGAAACTTCGTTATTTTCCTTTTAATTAAATTGATAGGCGTAGACCTTCCTTCTCATCTTCTCCATCATTTTCTTCTTCATTTTTTGTTCTTCTTTGTCTCCTCCATCTTTGACAGATCTGTCTTATTTTGTTCATCCATTGTCTGTGTTTATCTATCGTCTTTGCTTCTGTTGTCGAGGTTGGTCGACCCTGTTATTGGGTTTATTTTTCTGCTTCATTTTGTGTTGTTAAATTATTTTATTTTTGTTGGTTTTGTGTGAATTGAGTTGTGAGGGTTTGTTTTGGTTGTTAATGGGTTGTTATTTGTTGTTATGTGTTAATGTTAGTGAATAATGGACAAAAACAGTAGATTTGAAACAAATTAGCCATAAGATGTTTGATGAGCATGAAATTTCTCTTTTTAATATGAAAGAGAATGTTGGATGAGCATGTGATATTTATATATATTTAGCCATAGGTTTGTCATCTAAGTGCTTTCCTCTCACAAAGATTGTCTTGTTATTAGAGGGTGCAATTTAATAACTGACACCAATTTATCATTAGAACTCTTTAGGGCTCGAAGTATTCTATTCAATTTCTCATTACTTATATTGAATCTAGAATAAGAATTTTTGAGGTCATTGATATCCTTCTTGAATGTCTTATTTTCATGCAGTAAATCATAACCATTGTCATTGAAAACAACCACACTCTTATAGAGACTTTCTTGGTTCGATATATAAGAATGGTGTACGAGCACCATATATATCTGAAGAAAATTGGAGTTGTTGGCAGTAGTATTGGACATCACACGAGGCAATCTCTATTTTAGAGTATAATTTTGCAAATAGACATAGAGGACCAGATGGAGAGAGTATACTCGTACACACTGGAGGATCTTTGACCCACCAAGAGCATGCACTTTAACTTGTAAGTATCAAAACTTTACACTTATATTTTGATTTTTGTACTTTAATATATGAAATTTGTTTTCAATGTAATTTGATGCATGAAATTTAAAATGAAAATATATGTGAATTATAGAGAATAATAATGTTATCAATGTTTGATGCCATTAATAGCTATGTTGTTGAGTTAATTTTTTGTCTAATAGCGGGCAAATGTCATAAAAATAGATGAAACTCTGTTGAAATTTTGTAAATTATAGTTCAATTATAATAATTTATTCTAATGTCGGAAAAGCCTAAAGGCAAGAAGTCTATACCATGCTAGTTTTTTTTGCACACTCACACTAAGAATCATAATGGTGTGACCTTTTTCAACACCCGATGTAGACAACTTCATGTATGTAAAATCTATACTTTAATATTAATTCTTAAAAATCATCACATATTAACACAAACATTTATAATGATAGGACCAAATAAAAGAAAGCATTGAATGACAGTCTTATAATTCTGAAACTCTTGATGAGAGTTAGGTATATCTTGATGCAGTGGGTGGTAGGGACCACTGTGGAAGGATATTCGGCTTAGGTTCATTTACAAACACATGCTATTCACAATCCTCCACATTCTTTACAGCTTCATCTAATAGGTAGCCCACATCAAATGAGAGAGTTGTTTAGCTTGAGAACATAGTAGAGAGGCTGATGGAGTGCATAATATAGTTTCGTAAAGAGGTACATGAGTTGAAAGGGAGGGACAGGTCAACAGTTAGAGCATCTGCCTTCACCACATGCATAACTTCTGGATAAGTGAATGTATTTGATAGCCTGTTACTCTTAAGTTTTTGTATGAATTCGTAATTTATAATTATTTTCAAGATACTTATTAGTTACATTATAATATTTTTATTACATTACCAATCAATGTATATAATACTTATTATGTTGATAATGTTTACTTTATAATTATCAATTAATCTTATATTATTTAAAGAAATTAAATGTAAAAAATCAAAAAATTATTAACAAAAATTGGATAGGAATTGAGAAATAATGATTGAAATTTATCATAGCTATATTTAATTTAGCAACGGATAATGTTGTCCGTCGAAAATTTTATGACAGAGTTACAATTTACTGCTTGTAAATTCATCGACGAAATATTAGGAATCCATCGCAAATTTAGCGACATAATATTATAAATCCATCGGTAAATTTCCCTAAATTTACCAATAGAAATACAAATTCTGTAGCTAAATTTATCGATAGATATATAACATTCCGCCGCTAAATTTACCGACCGATTAATTATTTCTGTAGGTAAAATTGACCTACAATCATTTATCCATCAACTCTTTTTGTTGATAATTTGCATCATCAAATTTGTTTTCTGATGGAAAATCTTTATTCTCTGTCAATAATTTCTGTCGCTAAAACCTGTTTTTCTTATAGTGCAATTAGCTCTTAAGCACTATAATAGACAATCGGGTCCTTACACGAGATCTCTTTTCATAAATTACCGATTTGATTGTTTGTGTGATCCATTAGGTTTTTAACTCTTGTCACCCAACCTTATCATATTATTATTGGTTCACTCTCTCGATTTGTTACTAAAGCATGCACCTATGACAGACAAGCATAATACCCAATATATTAATATCAAAAGTAATCAAATTAACATTGATTTAAGAAAAATGTTATACATTTATGGATCAATTTACTTAAACATACCCGAATCCATGATATTTTTTGTAAAGAGATTTATTCCCTCTCTTCTTCTTTCCTTAATTTGTTTCTTCAATTGTTAAGATGACCTTTCATAAGTTTTTAAAACTTATTTATACTTTTACTAACCATCATGTTGGTTCATATTTAAAAGGGAAAGGGAAAAGGTCTTTGACCTATTTAAGATCCCTTTATTTAATATTCAATAACCATCATCTTGGGTTCTTTTCATGGGACTCAAACTATAAGTTACGTGGGTCATTAAATATTCTAACAATCTCCCACTTGGCCCATGTTATGACTTAGTGATTTAACATTAAAACTTTAAATGAACACAATACATGGAATTGATTAAGTCATCCTTAATTGAATTAAGATGATGGGATCATGACTGTCACACATTATACAATATGATTCCTTCAATGTATCACATAATCAACTCAACTTATAAAATTTTAAGTGGGTAATTATGTAATTATTATCTCACAAAATAATTATTGTATACAAAATAATATGGATAATAAGTAAATGGGAAAAAATATATGATTGTAATTGAATTCATAAGTGTCATAACAATTTGAACAAAACAATTATATGTATATATACATGTTAGAACACTATGCTAACAAGGACTTATATATAAGGCCCATCCGTTCAATATGACCAATAAATGTTTTGGACAGTAAGCCTTTAGTTAATAGATTTGCTATCATGAGATCGGTACCAATATGGTTAATTGACACTTTATGTTTTTTCATTTCTTCTTTCACAAACAAATACTTCAAATCTATGTGTTTCGCACCCTTTGAATACTTTTCATTCTTAGAAAAGAAAATAGCTGCGGAATTATCACAATAAATTCTTAACGGTCTAGTAATTTTTTCGATGTTACCAAGAACTAAGATAAAGTTCTGCAACCATAATCCATGAACCATGGTCTCAAAGCATGCCATAAATTTAGACTTTATAGTGGAAGTAGCAATGACAAACTGCTTTTCATTTTTTCACGAAACTATTTGTGGCGCCCCTTACCCTAGGGTATATATCGGAACACCCTTAGGTTATTCCAATACATAACTTATGATAACGACATGCTATGATCAATTACAACATTCACTTAACAGGGCATCATCATTTTTTTTCTTATATAACATCATATGGAAAAACACAATAATTTATAATGATTTCCTCCTTTCCTTTCTTAAAAACCAAATGTATACATTGGTAGTTTTCCTAAACCATCCGAAAGTGTACATCATCATAACCAAATACAAAAGATGCTACATGAAAGAGGAAATACATAAAAATCTATCTAATTTGTCTAAACCCAGCTGACCGACCTTTGAGCAATTTCTATTTGATCCCAAAAGTAAAAGTGTCCCTCAATAGCTAAAGTCACCCCTCAGTCCTGAAAAGTCAACCTTGCAATTTCGGTGAGTTTTGTGAACTCAATGAGGTAACCATCATTGATGGTTCATTCAATTCATGCATCACATCAATACAGGTAGCATATTATTCACATCTTTTTAAATATTCATAAAATATCACATTTCACTTTCAGAACAATCATCATAATCCTTTCTTTCATATACAATACACATATCAAGTATAAATGCAATGCACGTGAGACTCACTTTCATTTATTATTGTCATTATGATCGAGTTCCTTTTTACTACCTCATATCCCTTAGTGGATACCGAGCAGTGTCAAATTATGTCCTATATCCCTTAGTAGATATCGGGTACATCTTCAACTGAGACTGAGGCTCTATTCATAATTCGAGCTTTAAGTTCTTTATCCTGGAGACTCCGATCACAACTTCGTTTATCTTACATGCATTCATGTATCGAATGTTTCACATAACATATTCTCAGTCAATCACATGATTACACATTCACATTCAGATTACATCTATCATCAGACTTTAGTTTAGCATTCAACAGAATTGTTGAGCCATATTTATTTCACCACATTCACATATAAGAAGCACTTCAATAACTCATGCATACACCATAATCATCGGACCTTCATTGCTCAGAATCAATACATTCAATTTATATTCATTTAATAATTCAAACATAATATAAAAAAACAAGTAATTGGGTGAGACCATCTAGGTTACTCACAAGTCTCTCCCGAAGCTAATGCCTGGAATTTCTCACAACGTCTAGAGGTTGACATTCCTGTTGCTTCTTTATATCAAATAACATGCATATATATCACAATTTGCACAATTATAATTCGTGTTCATGACAATACTAGGTATTTTCCATTATACTCATCACATAATCAATCCTATCTCAAAACTCACTTAAGTATCATTTGTACTTAGGATTATACCTCAATAAAACCATTAAAATCACAATTAATTTCTCATTGTATCACTTTTAGATTTTTCCCAAAAACTAACTTTCAGGTCTACTTTTTTTAATCATTTAGACAATGAAAACGAAGTAGTTTGGCAATAATCTCTTATATAGGAGTGTTCTCCTATTCTTAAGTTTCTAATGACACTAAGATCGCTTAATTTGGTTTAGTATTTTGAAAATTATACTCCAAATAATTTTGGACTGTTCTCATTCTGAAATAGTATACTATACTCAATTTCCATCCAGAATTTGAACATTTTAGAGTCTGAATTACAATTCTGCTTCTTCAGATTATTTGTATCCCTATGTCTCTAGTTTATTTCAAATTAAATATCATCTGATTTGGACATCTATAGAAGAAGTTATGGACAAAAGAAACAAGACTGATCAGTTTGCAAGATGCTCTCAGATGCACATATTATCAGAGAACACCATGTCATGATGTGACAATTAAACATCTTCCAGCCATCAACACTCACGAGCATGAGGGAGAAAAATCATGGGTGTGAGTGACTCATGGGTGTGAGAGAGAAGAGTCACAGGTGTGACAGATAAGGACAAAAATGTTGGACTATTTGAGAACACACTCAGTCAGAGCAGTCCCAATTTTTTTCACTCTATCTCTCCCAAATGAATTCATATGGATAAAATTTTTGGTGGAGAGGTAGAAAAATGTGTTATGAGTCCAATGATTTAAGTATCATGTCATTTGGAGGTCCGATGAAGGAGATATAGCCAAAATACTGAAGAATGTTCATCAGCCTCCAACCTTAGAAGTCGCGATCATACTTACTATTAACTTTCAGAGTCGCGATAATACTTTAGGACGATCGTGAGTCTTCAGTTTTTAAAGGAAAGTCGTGATCGTGCTGAAGTATGATCACGATTTCCTATCCCTTTTCCACACAAACGCTGCATTTCCTCCAAAATGCTGCGTTTCTTCTTCCTTTTTCGACACTCTACAACCTATCTTCTTCCTTCTTTTCTTTTAAATTCTTTCTTTTCTTCCAAACAAACGTCCCTAACTCATCTTAACCACATTTTTGAATTCCATGCAACCCAACACATTCAAATACGGATCAAAGACAAGAATTAATATCAAACATCAAAAACCAGAAATTCTCCATATATGTCTCATTTTTCTGCATTCTGTTCAACTTCTTCTTTTCTTTTGCTCTTTCTAACCTTTCTAATTTTTTTGGTTTATACTCTCATTTTCTCTCCATTTTTGACTCTCATTTTACTTAAACATTCATAAACAAAAATCCAAAATCCATGCATAAACGAAACCCTCAAAAATAGAAAATTACCATTCACGCATTTCCTTCATTTTCTGCTGCATCTTCCATTTCTTCTCGAAATATCATTTAATCATTCACTTTCATCTCTAAACATCACCATACACCTATCTCTTAACTTCGAATTCATTTTTTTATCATCTCCTAAAAACCACAGAACTCACATACACACAATAGTAACACTTATTTGTTTAACACAAAAACAGAGCATATATAAGAATATCAACTTTCATAATTTATGTACTAATTTCATACACATTTTCTATGTTCTATCAACTCCAAAAATTATTTCTACACTAACTTATAATGCAATGATCATCAAATACGAAATGAGAATATATCCATATTTTCAACTTATTTCCACAATATTTATGAAAATCGTCACTATTTCCATGATTATGCAATGTCTAATAATTCATCAAATTTATCTCATATTCATACTTCGTATAAATATTAACACGATACTTGTTTAAACTCCAAAATCTTCAAATATCAACAATCCCTAATTTTGATGCAACTCACGTACACCATTATAGGGGTTGACAAGCTTCGGTTTTTCTTAAGGCAAAGAGAAGGAAATCAAAGTTGGGAGTAGCAAGGAGACAGATGAAAACAAGGTTTAACTGTGGTAGAGTTTTCATGAAAAAATCTATGTTAAAGAAAAACTTGAGAAAGAGGCTACGAGGAAGATGAAAACAAGAATACAACACTTGGTCTTTCAAATGAAAT
>JAOQMP010000002.1:37601513-37614907 GCA_027563575.1 Erythroxylum pedicellare
CAAAAGAGAAAATGTTGGACAAAACATCAACAAAAGCTGACACAAGGATTTCCTAATAGGTTAAAGCTGAAAAAGTAGATCAAAAGGACAAAAGTTGCTTGAAAACAATGGGAACAAAAAGGCTGATACTCGACTTTCATTTCTTCATTGCCTATAATTGCTTTTAACTTCAAATTTGCAGATCTGTTGACTTGTAACACTTTAATTGCTTCAGGTTTATAACTTCAGAAATTGCTTCAGACTTTAATTACTCTGCTTCTGGTTTTTTTTGCTGCACTTGCTGCTCATCTTCGGATTCTCCATTCTTCAATTTTTCATCACATATTCCTTCAATCTTCTTGCTTATCTGGCTTTGCTCATCACTTTCAATCATTCGGACCTTTGGTTTTGAATCCAAACATCTCTGAATTGCTCTCAAAACCATCATCTCTAGCTTCCTCTTCATTGCTGGAATTTTGCTCTTCATTTTACTCTTCTCTTCACTTTCACTGAACTTGCAAATTCTTCCACAAACTTCAGCATACCTAGCTGCATTAAACAACACAAATCAACAGGAACCAGTCGCCGAGTGAAAACCACGGGGTAACCAATGAAGGGTTCAGAAGAGCAGGTGGAGCTATCTTCGAGCAGAAGCCTAGAGGAATTTGTGAGAACATAACGTTCTTCTTCTTCGTGATGATGATCCTCATGAATACTAGAGGTAGCAAAGAGACCACAGTGCACCAGTACGCGCATAAGGCCTCACAAGGAATCTGCTTTTGTTGGAGGGATGTTAAGCGCCGAAACCAACTCTTGAAGGCTAATTGGTTTTCCATGTTTGTTGATTATGTCAGGTATGCCTAGCTCAACGCCAGATTTCAGACACATGGATTGTATAAAGTACATGTGCTTGTAGATGTGAGACTGAGCTTAAAAGAACTCACTAACTTCACCACCTTCAGCCAAATGCATAATTACCACGCAGTTTCCAATTCCTTACTAATTTCTCAGAACCAACACTTTTATCATCATTAGATGCCTTTTGTGTTTCCTTCTTTTATGCAAGCATTTCCTATATTAAATCAATTTTTATAAATCATTGTAAATTGAAATTTAAGATATACTTTTATTTTATTGCTAGAGTGCATTGCACAAGAGAAAAGTACCTGACCATAGAAAATAAGAGATTGAAGCTCATATAAAAAAAAGGACAATTATGAGGGAACATATCCTTTGTTCTAGTTAACCAGTTCTTACCTTGTTCCATTAAATTTTATCTACATATTTATATAAGACATAAGTAAATATGTGGTTAAAAATGATTGGCATAGAGTAGGAACCCAAAATCTGCACAGAGGATCTAGTGCCCAATTATGATGCCTTAAGAAATGGTTATTGACTGATCAATAAGAGACTATTTTTGAAGTTCCTTATGCAAAGTCAGGAGATCATCATAGATGAATCATGGCAAAGAAAAAGTAGGACTAAAGATTGTCTTGAACTGCCAAGAGCTAAACTTTGGACTTGACTTGGAAAATTAAGGTCTAAGCAACATCTCTCTATCCTTGTGCAATTGACAAGAAAAGTTAAGGATTGTGAATACCCAAAAAAAAAAGAGCCTGAAGACAATAATATTTAAAATAGGGATGTCAATTTTGGCCCAAGCCAAAAGTGGTCGGCCTCGGGCGGGCTAAGCCCTTAACCGTTACTTAAAAAATGACCTTGTTTTTGACATTCTTTAAAAAAAATTATAAGCCAGGTTGGCTAAGCTCGCCCGTAACCCTGCCAGTTAGCCCGTGGTCAGGCTAGGCCACGAGTCGGCCCAGTGATATTTCTAATTTGGATTGTCAATCAAATGGATAATAAATGAGCTTGTGCAATTGCAAGACTTGACTGGAAGAAAGACTTGTAGTGTTACTTCCTTTCCAAGCATAAAAACGCTTGCCCGAGATGCCAAGAAAAAAGGAGAAAACCAAAATCTTTATATTTATGTAAATGTTGGACAACTCAGACTTTTTCCAAAAGATTTTATGGAGATGCTGTTAGTTTAAGTTTTGAATGTATGTTTTTTAAAATTTGAAAGCATTTTTGAATTTTTAGATAATGTTTGTTGTTCCTTGAATCAAGGGACATTATTAGGTTAGTTGCAACTTTCATGCTTAATACTCATATTTGATTAGATTAATGAAATGAAATTTAATATGTTGAGAAGGAAACTCATTCTTAAGTTTGATAGTTTTGTTATTTTACTTGTTACCATTTCCAATAAGTAGTATTAGAACCACGTGTTTGATTATATTGATGAAATGAAATTCAATATTTTGAGAAGGAAATTCATTCTTAAGTTTTGTTATTTTATGTGTTACCATTTCCAATAAATAGTATTAGAACCATCTTCTTAAAAGGACTGAGTTTTACTTGTAAATGAGTTTTTGAGTTTAAGCAACAATATGTGTTTCGTACTATATTGGCCAATACAAGTTGTATCGAACAAAAAATGGCATGAAAATAGGCAATACAATATTAGAAATATATTTTGGATAATATTGATCTTTCTAGTAGAAAACGAACACTGTCGATTGGTACATTAAATACCTAATAAAAATTATAAATAGAGAAAATTTGTAGAACAAACGAAAAACCATCGAAATTTGTTTCTCCAAATCACAAAACTGTCAAACTAGTCGCCTCTCTTATTGTCACTAGTTACTGTCTTCATTGTTGCCATAGTTCTTTCCTTGCCTCTCATTGTCTTCTTTTCTCTATTGGTTACTTGTATTCTTTATATCAGTTTGGTTTGGTTGTTTGAGTGACAAATCTTATAGATTTGGTTATCTAAAATATTTCTTTTCTACTTATTTGATTTTATTAAATGTTATTTTTCTATTCATTAAAGTTGTATATTTTTTCTTCATGCTATATAATTCTTGCATATTCTGTGAATTTTTGTTCCACAAATAGTTTGTGATAATGACTTTTCTACTTTTTTTTTCTTTAGGTAATTTGGGACAAAGCCTATGGGCTGAATCACAATCACATATTTATCAACTTTGAGTTACTCATAATGAAAACTTTAGCTCCATAATTTACGTATTTCTTGGCATGATTTAATTTTTTTTGGTTGAGGTTGAACTTAAGTCTAAGAAGTTTTACTAGAATAAGAAGAGCGTAAGTGCAAAATTTAACATGTTTGTCGATGCATTTCTTTTTCCATTTACAAGGAACTTATTATATAAGCTAAGTAATTTGTTTTCATATTATAAACCTAACTCTTAGTACAATATATTGTGGGACTATTTTATAATTTTATAAATTTTAGAGACTAGTTTATAATTTTATAAAATTATCTAAAGTGGTATCCAATATTGATTGCTACTAATACTATACTGTATTAGAACAAAAACTAGTACTAGATTTGATATGATATTCATAACATTACTTAGGATTTCAAACTATATCAAACTAAAACTAGTCTTAGGTCTTATATGGCATTCGTAACATTACTTAAGAATTCAAATACTTGTGAGATTGTGAGTTAGTTCAAAATGGCTACAAGAATTTTTTTTATACCTACGTTTTTTTATAGAAAAAAATTATCAGTTATAGGCTATGAAGATGAAATCATGTGGGATGTTGTTGATAGTGAAGCTAGTCCAGGTCCCTTTTACAAAATCCAACATTAAAACAAATCAAGAAATATGAAAAAGATTTATATAAAAGAATTATATCACTAACTTGCATACATTCACCAATATCAAAGGTAATCTTTACAAGGATAATGGCATGTGAATCACTAAAGCAAACATAAGATAGAATGAAGGAAGAGTTTGAAGGTAAAGATATATTAAAAATGGTGAAGATGTTGACTTTTAAAAGAAAGTTTCAAATTTTGAAGATGAAAGCCCTTCAAAGCTTAGGTAACTTATGAATCGAATCCGATTTTATGATGAAGCATTTGATGACTCCAAGGTGATGGAGAGGATTTTAATTAGCTTGTTTGACATATTTGAATATACAATTTCAAAAATTGAAGAATCCTGTGACATGAAAAATTTCTCAATTACATAACTAATAAGTAAATTATAGGCATAAGATCAAAGGATCTCTTTAAGGTATGAAGAGAATACCAAAGGAGTACTTATGGTGATGCAAAAAGGAAAGAAAAATGGAATGAAATATGGTAAGAGGTTTACTAGTGACAGGTAGTGATGGCAAAAATTTAGTAGAAAATATAAATGAATTCCATAAAAAGGACTACATTCTCACTATGTGGAACATGTAGTAGAACAAACCACCTTAAAAAAGATTTTTGATACAAAGGCAAACCTTAATATCATTGTTGATATTACAAAAGACATGGGCATACCAAAAGATTTTGTTAATGAAAGATTGAGTCAATAGAGAAGCAACCTACAGAGTAAGCAAATTGCATTAAAGACCAACCATACTATATCCTCTCAGTTAGATGGAGCCATCATTTGAGTTGTTGATGGTGGCTATGTAAGTCATGTGACTAGAAATTTCAATATGTTCACTTCACTGGATAGATCTTGTAAAATCAAAGTGAAGATGGGAAATAAAGACCTTGTTTAGATTGAGGGTAAAGGTATATTGCTATTCTAGCTAAAGAAGGAATTGTGTCTTCTTACAATTGTTCTTTATATCCCTAATCTAAAACACGAACTTTTAAGTGTGGATTAAATGTTGAAGAAAGTCTTTTCTCTACATTTTGAAGATAATATGAGCACTATTTATGATCTTCATAGTTACCAAATTGGAATTGGTGCAATGGTAGATGATAGTTTTCCTTTGGATTTTAATATGAAAAAACAGCATGTTTATAATGTTAAAGTTGATGAAACATGGTTATGGCTTAAAAGGTTTAAGCATTATAATAAAAAAATCTTTAAAGTTTATAGAAGATAATGATATAGAGATAAGTACCTCTTCAATTTCTATAAGAGATGATGCTTATAAACATTGTCAAAAAGGAAAAATGCACAGAAAAGCCTTTCCTATCAATAAGGCTTAGAGAGTGAGTAAAAAACTTGAATTACTCCACAGTTCAATAAGCATTCCATCTCTATGTTGAAGTAAATATTTCTTTTATTCATTGATGATCTCTCTAGGATGGTCTAGTTTATTTTATACATAATAAACATGAATTTTTCTCTATATTTAAGAAATTCGAGGCTTATGTACAAAAGTGGAAGTAGTATCAAGATTTTAAGGAAACCTTAGGTTGAAGCTATAAAGATACTTATCTATCTTCTAAACAAACTCACTACATAGTGTATGGAGTTTATAACACTGTATAAAGCATCATTCAATCCAAAATATTATTAAACCACCTTAAAGTCTTTGGTGCATTATGTTATGTTCATATACTTATTATAAAAAGAAACAAGTTTGATGAAAAGACAAAAGCGGGTATTTTTTTTGAGGTTATGTAACTCAATAAAAGGGTTATAGATTTTTGGATGTGAACATTAGAAGGATTATGGTATGTAAAGATCTTAAAATGGATAATTAACATTTTGGAATTGGAAAAAATTTTGTTAAACAAAAATCTACAAATTCATATATGAAATTAGTTTAGGAGGAATAAATGATTTTCCAAAGTATTATGTTGCAAATGAAGATGGTGACGATGATTCTAATTTGCACTTTGATTCTCTAGTTCTAAAACTAAGTCTCTTTTAGAGATTTATTCAAATTGCAATATATGCATTTTATAATTAGTTGAATTTATTGAAACTTCAAGATACAAATATTGCTAGTAGTAATGAAAGAATTAAATAAAAGAGAAATACTAAACATGGGATGTTACTGCTAAACCAAAAGGGAAGAATATTCTTGGAGTCAAATTGGTCTATAAAAATAAAATAAATCATTATCGTTCCATCTTAAAACATAAGGATAAATGGGTTATGAAGGGTTATTCATAAATGGTTAGTGTTAGTTGGCATGTCACGGCATAATTAGAATGTTGTTAGCTTTTTGCTACCAAAAATGTGCAAAGTGTATTTCATCTAGGTGTTAAATCTACCTTGGCATTCTTGAGGAGGAGATTATGCACACCAACCTCAATGATTTATTACCACGAGTTAAGAGGATAAGGTTTACAAACTACAGAAGGCATTATATGAGTTGAAGTAGGCTCCCAAGGCCTAACATAATTAGAATTGACTCTCACTTGATTCTTCATTGATTTAGGAGGAGTTTTGTGTGTTGAAGTTATGGAAAACATAAAATAGTTGATGTTATCATTATATGTAGATGATATGTTGGTGACAAGAAGTAATATTCAAATTTTAAAGAATTTAAAAAAAGAAACACAATAAAAGATTGAGAAGTCATATTTGATGTAACACCCCACTATCATAAAGTATATACTCGAACATCCAGAGGATATTTAAGAACATACCTTATGAGAATGAAATGTTAGAGTAATCATATTCACTTATTATGGCATCATATAGTACACAAGTATTCAAAAGACTAAATTTCCTCATTTCATTCACAAACATAAGCTTACATTGTCATTACCTTCTATAATCCATATGTTTACATTATAAAAATAACCGAGAGTTTACTGTTATATACAAAATGTTCCACATGAAATGAGAAACTAAGCAAACAAATTCTATCTAAACTCCTTAGACATCAGCTAACTAGACCTTTGAGTCATTTCTTGTTTCCAAAATTGACAATACTAGACTGCTACTAAATTGCCTTAGAAGCTGGGTCTCCTCAGTACCTGAAAATCAATATTTGCAATTTTGATGAGTTTTGCAAACTTAGTGAGGGAACCATTATCGATGTGCTCACTCAAAACAAAACATAAACATCACAAGTGTATAACACAGTTCAAACAGTATCTTACATCATTCAATATCAAATCCCATATATCACCTTATCACAATATACATCATATTTCAACAAGTCCATTATGAATACAAACATTTCATAAAATTATTTAAGAATAATCCAATCATTCATTTAATCATTCATATCATCCACATGTACACAAACATATCATATCATTATATCAACACAATTTAGTCATTCTTTGCAATTATTCACATGACACATGTAAAGATATATATGCAATGCACATGAGACTCCACTTTCATTTTTATTTTATTGTGATTGAGCGCTTAGTTAACTATCCCATATCCCTTTATGGATACCGGTCTCATTTTAGATACTGTCCCATACTCCTTAGTAAATACCGGGCTCATTAATCACTGAGCCTATGGCTCTTTGTGCACATTTATGAGCTTTAAACTCTTTTCAGATTGGTTGTAACATACCGTTACCCATATTAAGACTAAAATAGTAAATGTGAGAGATTACTGAGAAATTAGGAAACACATCTCATGCTCATGTATTACACAAGATGCACATACACATGAATATTGAATCTTTGTATACAAAAATAATCGTACATGCATTCATTGACAATTTTTAGGTATAATTGTTTATAAATGTGGTCTTTATATGTTGAAAATTGATTTGGGGACTGTATGATTTGATTTAGAAATTTTGTAACTTTTGGAGAAATTTCTAGAAATTGTTGAGCATTTTGAACTAGGAAAAATTGCCAAGTGGCAAAACAATTGTTAAATGGTAGTAGAAATTACTATCCAATGGTAATGGAAATTATGATAAATGACTGAGGATTTATTGACAAGTGCCATTGAAAATTGGGAAATAATTAGAATAGAAATTGGATTTAGGTTATAAGAATTGGATATGTGGTAAGTGACAAAAGTCACTTGCCAAACAATGCCTTAAGTCCGCTAAGTTTTTTAAAGTCCCTTTTGTTGCCTTCCACGTTGCTTTTCATTTTAAAGTGCATTAGGTGTTCTTGTTTTTTTTTGCTCTCCCCATCTTCCTCTTCGTGACCCTCTTCTCTCCTTCTTCTTCATTTTTATTTTCTTCAATCTCTACCACCTCAACTTTGAAGATCACACTTTCATTCATCTACTACTAGCATATTTGCTATCTTCTTCCTCTTTGCCACAAGAAAACTTATCCTTACCTCCTTCAAGAAGATGATGAACGTGTGATGCTTGGGAGCTAGGGCTAGCATTGTTTTTAAAGAATTTGAAGTGAAACCAAGTAAGTTATGCTTTAAATGTTATAGGTATTGTTAAATTGAAACTAAAATGATGAGAAATGTGGGATTGATGACTTGATTATGTAAGTTGTATGTATAACGTGGATGGTGAAAAATCTATGTAAATTTCTTGTTTTTGTAATTGTAAATGATCTTTAATGACCATGATTTGTTATAGAGATATTTTGGAAGTTGGAAGAAGCATATTTAGTGTTAATTAGAGGTGAAAATGAAGTTTAATATATGTAGGAAGTTATTGATGAATGGTATATGAAAATGTTTTGATCTTTTTGGTTAATGAACAAGTATAGCTTATGAATCAGTTTGTAAATGATATTGGGTTGAAATGAAGTTGAAAATGAAGTAGAAGAGATGGTTTAGGTTTAAGATGGGTTATATGTGAAAGGTGGGAAGTTAAAATCTGGAAAATGAAGGATGAAGTTTGTTGTGGCCAACTTGGGGGTTTGCCGCGGTGAACTTGTAAGATTTCATGCGAATTGAATTTTTCCTCTCTGGAAAAGTTCACTGCGGCGAACTTTTCTAGGTCGTCGCGGTGAACTTTCCAACATAGAACATACTTCGGTATTTTGAGCACAATTTTTCTTTAGTAATTTACATGGAGTGATTTTTGATTTGGAGTAAACTAGAGACATAGGTATACAAATTGTATGAAGAAATCAAGTTCGAATTTGGATGGACTCTAAGAATTTCAATTTTTGGGTAGAAGTTAAGTATAGGGTACTATCTCAGAATAAAAGCAGTCCGAAAATATTTGGAGTATAACTTTCACACTACTGAACCAAATTGAATGATTTTTATTTCATTAGGAACTTAAGAGATAGAAGGAAAATTTTCAAAGAGAAAGTGTTCCCAAATTATTTCATTTTCATTATCTAAATGATCAAAAATAGTAGACTCAAAAGTTAGTGTTTGGAGAAAAATTTGAAATGATTCATTAGGTTATGAAATTAGATTCAAAGTGTTTATTTGAGGTATAAACCCAAAGTACAAATTTTACTTAGGTGAGTGTTGATATAAGAATGATAATGCGACGAGAACAATGGAAAGATACCCGGGATTGTCATGAACATGCATTGTACATATTCCATATACACACATATGCATAAATGAATTATTATAATTGTGCAAAGTTATTAATGCGCTTGCAACGTGTGTATTGCATAATTTCGATGTGCAAGATAAACTTCACGTTTTGAATACACTCCAAATATTCTCTATGATCATAGTCACTAATTGATACAATTTTTTTTATAACTTTAACCTTCATTATCATAATACTGTTGGGGGCATGGTTAACTCCAACAGATATAACCCAAATTTCCTTGCGCCCATAATTAGTTCTCATAATTTCAGTCTCCCAATTGACTTCTTTTCTTGAATGATTTTCTCCTTTCATTTGATTTTCTCTACTTTCACATTGACTTATTCCAATGTCTATTCATTTTCTCCACACATTTCAATTTATTTGCAATCATAACTTCCTATGTTGGTAACACATTCCTCAGATATAATTTGTTTCTCCCTAACATATTTATATAGAATATATTGTGGACCTAAATCCTCCTTACATTAGAAATAAGGTCTCCTCAAAGTCAGCAATCCAATCATATAGTTCAATACTTCACATCAAACAAAATGTGTATAATCTCAATAGCATATTTTATCTCTTATGCCGGAGTCTCCGCTAGAGATATAGCTCCAATATTCACTTTTGATTCATTACATATTTATTTTTGATTTGTTTCTTCATTAATCACTCTTAAACTGAATCATCTGATCAGCTTAACCTACTTTAGGGAAATTCTTCTTTAGAAAAAATTTCTTGCTATTATCATCGATACTGTTAAGATAACCCTTATCAATCAACGGTTTTAATCATCGCTTAACGATTATTTTTAGTACCTCAAAAAGATCAATTTCTATCATTTTGTACATCGTTATAATGATTTATGTATCGAAATTCAAGGATGTAGTAGATATGATCGCATATGCTTAGGTGTGTATCATCAAGGTCATCGTATTCTATTTAGAGATTTATTTCTAATAGATCACTAATTATCTTACAATAGTAATACTTTGATCTCCAATGCTCTCAAACAATATTTCTCTTTTTATCCTTACCACGGTTGGGGTTTCCTTGCATCGACATATGCCAACATCAACTTTACCTCAATTTTCCATAATTGACCTCTTCTAGTATTACATCCTTTCATAATAATTCAACTTCCATATGGAGTGCATTCACTCTTCCCATTTGATTCCTCATCTTTCCTTAATCTCATGCGTAAATAAAATCCTCTCTTATATGCATTTCTAACTTTCTCCTTACTAAACGCCATTCTTCTCTCGTAAAGTCAATTATATCTACTTCCTTCCCTTTTTATTCCTTCCCCATTTCTATCTTATTTTCCTGTTGTCATTTATTTTATCTTCCACATGTACCACTTCAATCAATTCAGAATTATAAATGTATGATATGTGAGTATGTTAAGTAATAATGTATGATTTGACAGAGATGTATTGATAGCTTGTGAAGTGAAAAATTGTGAGTAATCTAAAATATATTGATGAAATAGTTAAGATAGTGTGATATCTAAACAAGTGATTAAAAGACCTATTGAGTCTATCAACTATGGTCATTTGAAAGAAAGTATTCGAGTGGTGAAGTTATGTGCAAAACGGAGGATCATATGAGGAAATAATACCCCTACCTTATTGATCAATTAGATATTAATTTCGAGCACAAAAATTCTTTTAAGAAGGGAAGAGTTGTAACATCCCGTTACCTATGTTAAGGCTAAAATAGTAAATGTGAGAGATTACTGAGAAATTAGGAAACACATCTCATTGTCTGAAGAAATCGAGTTCTAATTCGGACTCTTAAAAATTTCAATTTCTAGGTGGAAGTTGAGTATAGGGTAATGTCTTAGAATAAAAGCAGTTTGAAAACATTTGGAGTATAACTTTCACACTACTGAACCAAATTAAATGATTTTGATGTCATTAGAAACTTATGAGATAGAAGGACAATTTTCAAAGAGAAAGTGTTCCCAAATTACTTCATTGTCATTGTCTACATGATCAAAAATAGTAGACCTGAAAGTCAGTGTTTGGAGAAAAATTTCAAATGATTCATTGGGTTATGAAATTAGATTCAAAGTGTTTATTTGAGGTATAAACCTTAAGTACAAATTTTATTTAGGTGAGTTTTGATATAAGACTAATAATATGACGAGAATAATGGAAAGATACCCAGGATTATTATGAACATGCATTGTACATATTCTATATACACATATATGCATAAATGAATTATTATAATTGTGCAAAGTTATTAATGTGTGTGCAACTTGTGTATTACATAATTTCGATGTGCAGGATAAACACCCGCATCCAGATGCTTCCAGATCAAGGAAGCAAATGCTAATCTGGAGCGTACTGTGAGTAACCTGGACGGTCTCACTTAATTACTTGTTTACTTAAATTCTGTTTTGAAATGATTGAATGAATGTGGCTTGATTGTTGATTCCAGACAATGAAGGTCCAATGATTGTGATATTGGATTGAGATATTGAAATGCTGCTTGTATGTGAATGTGCAAAACTATGCGCTTCATAATATGATTGATTGTGATAAACGCATTCCATACATGAATGCACAAAGCTCAAAGTGTGAAAAAGATCCTTAAGCTTAGAAAGTGATTAAGAGCCTAAGGCTCACTATGTAAAATGAGCCTTGTATCCCCATCAGATAAGGGACAGTTATCAATGAGTCCAATATCTAAAATAGATACGGGATAGTTTATTAATGAGCCCGACATCCAAAATGTATACGGGACAGTTTAGGCACTCGGTCACAGTAACGTAACAATTGGAAAAGAGTCTCATGAGCATTCCATATGCATTTGTTTAAGTATGTTTGATTGATTGAAAATGCAAAATTGCTTATGCTTAAGTGAAAATATGATACGAAATCAATTATGTGAAAATGTGAATATGTGTTATGTGAAATGATGTGTTGTATGAATTGAGTAAACCATCGATGATGGTTATCTCATTGAGTTCGTAAAACCCACCCAAAATTTGCAAATATTTTTTAAGACTTAGAAGAATACCCCATTAGACAAACAAGAGTATACATACTGCATGCAAATGAGAGATAGAAGTTGGGATCAGTTCATGTCTGCATAATTATTTTCATTAATTTTTGTATGAAAGAATGTATTTTGAGATTTTTGTATCATGTTTATTGATCAAATCTATTTTGTAGTAACTTTACAAAGTGGAAAGGGTTGTAAATGAAATTGATTTTGTGCGTAATTATTATATGTGTGATTGAAAAAGTTTATGATTGAAACGGGCCCAAATTGATTATTGATTTTTCACAAAAGTGTGTTTTGTTTTAAAAAGAAAAGAAAAGGTTTTTCTAATGAAATTTGACTGACTGAGTGCTCTAGCATGCCATCCTCGCGGGGCTCAGACTCGGATATCACTCGTGATGTCAGGTACGTGTCTTACAGGAGTGGGGTGCTACATTGGTTCGTATCAGAGCCCAGAATTACTATCTTATATGGGCATTTTCTGAAATGTGTCAAGTTACATGCATTTTTGACATGTTATAGCAAACAGTAGCAACTAATCCCTAGTTTGAGTCGCATGAGTATGAGTCACACGCATGAGCATGTGTTAAGTGCTTCGGCTCATAGAAATAGTGAGAAAAGTGATGATATGTCAGAATGTGAGAAAATGGAAGTTAAGGATATTTAGAAATGAGAAATAGTAGATGATTAGCTATGACAGACAAAGATTTAACACAATTGTATTGGTAGTTGTATTATGGAATACGATATTAATATTGTACTGTGATGACATATCCTTGAATGTGAACTAAATGTGAATGCATTGTTGTGGATTGTTTGAGGAAAATAAGGATATAAGTAGAAATGATAAGATTAAAGTGTACAAGCCAAATTGAAAGAAAATAAATTTTTCTATAACCTTGAAAGGTTGAACTTGCATATAAAATGGTTGTGTGATTATTGTGACAAGAGTTTATGATTTAGTATAAGAACATGTATGTGGAATTAAGACTAGAATTTTATAATGATTATGCATCAATAATTCTGAATTGAATTAGGGTATATATATGGGAAAAGAAATAGACATAATTGACTTTACAAGAGATGAATGATGTGTAGTAAGGAGAAAGTTAGAAATGCATATAAGATAGGATTTTATGCAAAAGCCCCCGAAGTTAAGTTAATTTGTTA
>JAOQMP010000002.1:37658569-37671683 GCA_027563575.1 Erythroxylum pedicellare
AAAATTTCAAGCCTTCCATAGGGTAAAGTTTGTGTTATGACTTAAGGGGAAAATCTGGATTGATCTAGGCTAAATTAAACCAAGTGGTATTCTAAAAGGTTGTAGATCTTTCTTTTAGCTTTCCTTTAGTATGTAGTATGAAAATTTTGGACCTCTGGTTCAAAAGTTATGGTCCTTAGCAAGGGAAATGCTTAGGAGTATAAAGATGTATCGTCTGTGATGATGTCACATCGTCTGTGATGACATCATTACATCTGTAGGGAAGCATCATCTATAAAGATGCATCGTCTGTAAAGACATATAGTCTGTGATGTCATCACATCGTCTATGATGACATCATTATGTTTGTAGGGATGCATCATCTGTAAAGATGTATTGTCTGTGATGACGTCATATCATCTGTGAGATGCATCATCTATAAAGATGTATCGTCTATGATGACGTCACATCATCTGTGATGACGTTATTTGTTTATAAAATTTTATCATTTGTAAAGATGCATCATCTTAAGAGTTGCATCGTCTTAAGTTGACTTTGCATCGTATTAACTTGACTCTGCTTCGTCTTAAAAGTTCCATCGTCTTAAGTTGACTTTGCTTCGTCTTAAGTTGACTTTTCTTTGTCTTAAGAGTTATATCGTCTTAAATTGACTTTGCTTTGTCTTAAGTTGACTTAGCTTCATCTTAAGAGTTGCTTCGCTTGTTTTGCTTCATCTGCTTTCTGATTCGTCTGCTTTCCGCTTCGTCTGTCTTTTGTTTTGTCTACTATTTGGCTTCGTCTGCCCCTTTTGTTTCGTATACCTTCTTGTTTTGCCTGCTTTTCGCTTCGTCAACTTTCTGATTCATCTATCTTTTGTTTCGTCTATTCTTTGACTTCGTTTGCCCTTTTTGCTTCGTCTGCCTTCTTGTTTCGTTTACTTTCTGCTTCATCTGCTTTTCGCTTTGTCTACTTTTTGCTTCGTCTGCTTTCTGCCTATGTGACCTAAACTTCTTCTTCTGTACACTATTCATTTGATGCTATCATCTACTCCATTTCTGACCCTTCAGACGATAGAATTTGTCATCAAGGTCTTTATGAAAGTTACAGATCTTGAAGTCCTCTTTTGAAGCCTCTTAGAATGATCTTAATTTGAAAACCCTAGGGCAAGTTATGTCTTTTTTCCCAAGATAGGTGCAATATGATTGAGGTCAAAACCCTATTTGATTCTTTCAGCCATAACTTTGTTATCTGACCTCCAAATGAGGTGAATCCTATGTCTAGATAAACTAGAGACATAGAGATATCAAAGGATATAGAGGAATAAAATTTTAAAATAGGTTTTAAGATGTTCAATATCTAGATGGAAGTTGAGCATAGAATGTTTGCTTCAGTATAAGAAAGATTTGGAAGATAGGGCCTGATACTATGTTATTAGATAATGAAGATTAACCGAGGATGACCAATAAGGGTTAAATAGGAATAACCATGTATGGTATTAAAGTAAGAAGAGGATTCGATGATGGCTAAGGAAACTTCATTGGAATAAGTTCAGTGATTATGATTTCGCAAGAGTTGGGTTCCGGAAACGGGATCTAACACTTAGCACTTTAGAGAGACTAAATGGTCATTCCAACCTAGAACTAAGATGGTTCCACATTTTACAAGCTCCAAGTTCTATAAATCATTATTTTTCAGTTGCTTATATTCAAATTAGCTATAGTTAAGCATTCAATAACTAAGCAGTCACTTTTATAATGAATCTGAAAGGGAAAAAGACATTCCCTAGGCTTTAGATGCCCAAATCTTAACTAAGGATGATAATTCCCTATTCAAGGTTGCATTTGTTTATACAATTTACTCAATTTAGAAGGAAAGGAATACAAGGATCTTTGGAAAGTCACAAATGGAGATACAATGTCTAATTTATAAGAACCCAGCTTAGATAATAGAATTGATCGTAGTCAAAAGTAAGAACCTCAACCTATCTTCTAATCTCATCTGCAATTTTAAACCCTAAATGCTTATTATTGTGCAAGGACAAAATTAAACACAACTAATTGTTGAGGAATCTCCTTGGAAAAGTTCACATAGATTAGAGTTTTTTTTCTTACTTTTCTAACCTATGTTATTTCATGTCAATTTT
The DNA here is from genome assembly GCA_027563575.1 of Erythroxylum pedicellare. Taxonomy (NCBI): domain Eukaryota; kingdom Viridiplantae; phylum Streptophyta; class Magnoliopsida; order Malpighiales; family Erythroxylaceae; genus Erythroxylum; species Erythroxylum pedicellare. The sequence goes on from JAOQMP010000002.1 coordinate 37,660,692, forward strand.
TTCCATGAAATTTTTTATTTTACTTTATCATTGTCCATAAATGATTCAAGATCTAGTGTCTATATTCTTAACCTAATTCTAATAATTATGATAAGTTTAAATGTGTAATTTATATTAAGTAATTTAGTAATATGTTATATGGTATACATTACTATTTTAAGCATATAATTAATATTCAATATCATGTTGTATGGTTTCTTTCCATCCAAAGGCCATATATTGTATTAGTTAGAGCAAGTTTAAAAGTGATGAAGTCTACTTTCCTTTTGTGATATTTATAGCTTCTTTTTATAAGATTTTGCGAACTCAAGCTGGATATATTAGTATGACAAAGTTCTTTAATTGTATTCCAAATATTTGAAGTAAAATGAAAGGAAAACAATAGATGCTTTATGATTTCAATAGCAAGTAAAATGAAAGGCAAACAATAGATGCTTTATGATTTCAATAGCCTAATTGTAAAGCACAAAAGAATCAATTAGTGTAAGGAATTTCATTAGTTGATTTATAGTGCTTAACTTCCCCTTAATAGCAAGCCATAACATAATTGAGGCTCTTTCATTTAATTTGAACTTCCTGATTGGGTACAAGTTGAATTAAAAGATGATTAGTATGTACTATGTTGGATATTAATCCACTATGTGTAGTTAAGGCTTTATAGTCTGAAGCATTTTCTGCAACTACATTCCTTATCATATTGAGTTCCTGAAACTCACTCAAAGGTACAAATATGTACCAATTTTTATATTAGAATTGAAGTGGAGGATCCAATGCTAATTTTTTGTGATAAGTTTATCACTTACATTTATTCTACTATTAGTATGTGAGAAATCGTCCACGATCTATCATACTATGGTTCCAACTATCATAAGCTTCTACTTTGAAATTCTAAGCATGAATCTGCTTCACCCATAAGGAGTTGTTGTCATTTTATAATTCTCCATATTCTTTTGAGAATTTGTATTTAGTTAGTGACCATTATTAACATTATATTAGCCCCCTCCCTTTTATCTTTATATAATCAGTCTACTTAACTGTGGCTAGGTAATTTCTACTACCTTTACTAGACTAGAGGAAATTCCTTAGGTTTTGATCTATAGCTTTACATATATATATTCTTGAGTAATTATAATTGAGAAGATCAATGCACATGTAGACTAGTTAGTATAAAATTCACTAGTTAAATCCTACCTGCCAAAGATAAACATTTGTTGCACTTACTTGTAATCTGTGAAGTGATCCTTTCTAAAAGTGGTTTGAATTCACTATAAGAAGGTATTTTAGAAGTTATTTGAATGCTAAGATAACTAAGGGAGGTTTAGTGGCTTTTAAGCCTGAGATGCAAGCTAACTATTTATAGATTACATATACTTTAATGGAAACTATTAGTTAGCTCTATTCCTTATTGATGGTCAAACATGAAAGTGCTTTAAAAGTATTTAGGGATATCACTAAAAGACTAATTGAATTGCAGTCAGCTTTATAGAAAAATATCATATCTCCTAGAAAGGTTAAGTTTTGATCCTCATTCCCTTACATGTGGAATGGAATTTAAAGCTTTTATCTTGGCTAATCATACTTTTAATGAGCCTAACTAATTACTCCCTTCCTAAGGTAAAAAGTAAAGGGATAAGGGATCTCGTTACTTTAATCCCCTATCTCATTTAACCATCTTTATTGCCTCACCATTGACTAATATTCTAATTGAAACAATAGTTTTGCATTACGATATCTAACAAGTCAACATTACAAGAAATCTAAAAGCATGTAATGTATTTAGAATGAAATTCAATTTTAATAAATCAAATGGTTAATTGTAATCAACTTAATAGCCAAATTCTTACTAGAGTTGTTTCTATTATAGTTTTTGAAGAGCTTTGGAATTGACAACACATTATGCCTTATTCATCTAATGCAATCTCCTTGAGAAGAATCAGCTAGATATATAAGCATTGGTTCTAATCTTCTAACTAACAATTCAATAATTTGTTATATATTACATTACAACAAGATATAGGTTGATAGTCCTTAAAAGAGTTAAGGGAATGTACTTTAGGAATAAGGAAAATGAATGTCTTGTTGATCTCCTTTTAATATGCTTATATTCTTGAAGAATTTAAGCTTTGAATCAATTACCAAGGTTTTAGTATGAGGTTAGGTTTATGAAAGAAAAAAGTATTAAGGCCTTTAGGTCCTATTTCCTTATTTAGGTGTAAGGCAAATAGAGCCTCTTCCATGTCCTTTGCATCAATAAATTTTATTCGATAGTCAACTACTTATGAAGTTATCTACTCCTTGATTATAGATTTCAATATCTTAATAGAGGAAGTAGCTTCAGTGTTGTTTCCAAGTATTCTACCAAAGAAGTTGAGAGCTTCTCTATAAAATTCCTCCTTGTCTGTCAATAAGTTACCATTCTTAGCCCTCAAGGAGTATATCTTGTTGATATTTTTTTCTAGTGGTGATATATAAAAGAATTGTGAATTTTTATCTCCATCTATAAACCATAATATCCTTGATCTTTGCTTTTAAAAAGGAAAGATTGATTTCATCTATTTGATTGGAATAAAGTAACGCTTGTTTCTACTCTTCTTACGGAAACATATCATAAGGAGAGTAATAGAGGCAACCTTGGATGTTATCTATCTTATCTTTAGCCTCTTTGACAACCTTCTAAGTATTAGAGTATCTCTTGCTGTTAAGGATTTTTATTTTTTTCTTAACCCCTTACACCTTTCTCTTACAGATGAAGATTTTTGTTACACTTACGAAAGTGTTAAGACATTTGGAAACAACTTCATGAAACCCTTCCACTTCTATCAAGTAGCTTTTGAAGTAGAATGGAAAGCTTATCTTCTGTTAACTGAATATATTTTGCACTAGAATAGTTATATGGTCTGATAGGAAATGATTTTTGAATACTATTATGCTCTCTAGAAAAGTATCCAACCAATATTCAATAACAATAGCTCTATCTAGTTTTTTTTTCTTATGAACCAATTTCCTTTTTACTTGCTATTCTAATTGTAGAAGTGGCCCTCAATTATGTCTAACAAGCAACTGATGCATTTTATAAGTTCATCAATCTGATTCCTCAAGCTTATATTCCTTTTAGCTTTCATTGAGTAAAGAAAATAATTAAAGTCCCCTAGAATCATCTATAGGTCATTCATGTTGCCCCTAGTCTCCTTGAGCTTATTCCACTAGTAACTCTTTGAAAACTGTAAATTAAAGCATAAAGAAAAGTAATATAAAACTTGGCATCATAATTTTTCATTTTAATATGGAGATGTATCAATTGTTTCCCTACAAAGTAAGGTCTAGCCTCTATTTTGCTATAGTTAAAAGCCATTAGTATCCTTCCACTATAATGAAAATGGTTGTTTGTAATGGTAGGCCGTTGTCTCTTTAAAAAGCTCTATTTCTTACATTTGTTCTCTTTGATTTTAGTTTCCAAAAGACCTATTGGGAATGGTTTTATATCATAAATGCACTCAAATATCATTTATTATTTATTGGGACTTTTGAGTTCTTGGTGCAGATTAGACAACATAATATTTCTTAGTATATATTAACAACATAACATAACCGTAGTTATTATGTCAACCTTTTTATTAAACAATTAATTTATATCTCAAAGATTCACTACAAGAAAACAAGACATTTTGGGACCTTTTTAAAATGTCACAGAATGTCCAAAATGTCGCAAAATGTATTATGCAACGTTTTAAAAAATATCACAAAAAATGTCGCGAAATGTTGTGTAAGTAAAAGGATTCTGCGACGTTTTATGTAAAATGTCACAGAAAATAATGACATTTTGTGATGTTTATAAAAACGTAACTAAAAGTTTGGACAATCTGCGACGTTTTTAAAACGTCGCAGAATGCGAAGGAATCTGCGACGTTTTTTTTGGAAACATCGCAAAATGTCTTCCTGCGACATTTCTAAACGTCGCAAATAAAGTTATTTTCTTTTAATTATTAATTTTTTATTTTTAAAATAATTTTAATGATTTTTAAAATAACAAATTTTTTAAATCTTATTTGTTTAATAAATATTCAATATTATTTAAGAATTTTATTTATTTAATAATTCTTCAAATTTTTAGTATATCATTAATTTTAATAATTATTCATATATTATTTAATTACAATTCACAAACATGTCATAATACACTAATTAATATCAAAACTAAGGGATGAAACATTTGGGATCTAGAAAAAATGGAGGGAAGGAGATATAATTAAAGTTTCTTTAATATTTGTATCTGCAATGCACTAGCAATAGATGCAAAAAAACCATCATATTGTAACGTTTTATCATATCTCCTAAAGAGACCAAATTAAGGCAGCCCAAATATCGAGTCATTGATCAAGATACTAATATAAGAACATAAACATTCTTGTATCTATTAAGTCCACCAAATAATTGAAGTCCACGGACATTCTATTAAGTCTTATCATGCGGAGTTTTGAATTGTCTTCCTCTAGCTTATTTACTCTGTTTCTTGGATCTGCAAGCGTCCTTTCAATTTGTGTAAGCTTGGCTAAAATATCTTCCTTTTCCCTCTTTGATGCCTCTGTTACTTTGTCTGTATCCTGAAAGAAGCAAAGGCTTGTTACTTTATACATACATGTTATACCTTAACAGCTTGCTGTTTAGTAATGTAATTAGTATATTCTAGTAGCTTTGAATTATATTCTGCAAAAAACTAAAGTGGCATAAAGTCAGGAAAACGTAGTTATTGTTTTCTTGCGAATCTTTAACCTAATGGTAACAAACGTACATTAACTCAAGTTGTATCATGACTACCAACAAGATTTGCTGGAATTGGTTATAGCATGCTAATATAGTACATATAAATGACCATGAAATACCTTAGGGTTGTAGTTACATGTCCCCATAAATATCCATGATAAACAGGTGTTCAGAAAACTTAACCAGTCATAATTTTTAGAAAGGAACTCAGCTATAGTTGATTTATGTCTTGTTAAGATTTCCTGTAACAAAATGAAACAACAGCATCAGGTGAGTGCTAAGGCCATTAGAAGTGTATCACTCAATTAACTACTGTGATGTATACAAATCAATTGCTTGAAATTTTTAAGTTAAAAGCTGTTCAAATTTTCATTATATAAACCAATTGTTAGGAATTTTGAAGAATACACAAGGGCCTGATAACTATGATCTACCACTCACAGAAATAAGTTAAGGGACACATTTTGCTACCATATTTATTACCCAGTAAAGCTTTATGTCTAATGATAATTACATGTTAAAGAAAAATAGGATAATTAGACATAAGATAGGTACGGTAAGTACCTAAAGAGACATTGGTAGAAAGAGATTTCACAAGATAGGGTGCCTGAAACTGATAGAATGAGCCATTCCTTATTGACCGAAACACAAATTGAGATAGACTTCCCATTTCTGTAACATATAAATACGCAATTGATATATAAACTACAATTAATATATAAACTTATTAACATCATAATCAGTATAATAATACTTTTAGCATTCAATCCTTTGATTTTTTTTCATTTTTATTTATTTTAGCAGATGAACCCTGATCATTTTCAAAATCTCTCAGTCTCATACTTTCAATAGATTACCATCCTAACTTTCCAGTTTATGCCATAGTACCTAAACACTAAAGTAAAAGAACAAGAGATGGAAAGAAAGAGGTCAAACCTTATTCGAGGCAAAAATAGTGAAAAGGATGAGTGTTGGTAGCAAAGTTGTGATTATTGTACCAATTTGGTATTGATACAATACAGCACCAGTGTCGGTCAATACTATCTACCATTTTGATTAATTTTTAAAATTATAAAATAATCTCCTAATTTTAAATAATTAAAATTTAGTCTCTTATTACAAAAATCTTCCCCCTATTATGTTCTTACCATTCTTAGTGTCAACTTTAGCATTCAATAGTTGCTATTCTTGTTTTTGTAGTCCTATTTTTCTTTCTAGAGTATATAATCATTTCTTGTTTTTGCTACAATATGACTTTTGTTCACTTGATAAAACAAACCAAATAGTTGTCAAGAATATTGGAATACAATTACAAACTATTGCTGAAGAAAATGAAACTCAAGATGACAGCTCACATCTTATGTCTATGGAAAGATGTTAAATAAGTTTAGCTGAAAAGAAAGAATTTCCAAGAAACTAGAATATGAAATATAAAAAAGTACATCTTCAAATTCAATATATAGGTTTGCCTATAATAATGCATCAGGTAATATAACAAATAAGGTAAAGACGATCGGTGACGGCAAGGGGTAGACGTGAAAATAGGGATTGAAATTTGATTGTGTGAGATTGAGCTGAGAAGATGAGAGACGGAACTTAGGTTTGGGGAAATTAATTTTAGGGTTTTTGGCAATGAACTTTGTCTTAAGAGCATCACCTAATTTTTCAGTGACAACCCACTCATTCACGCTCGCTGCCTCCAGCAGTCCTATAAATGTTGCCTTAGTTCAATGGAGAGGCATAATATTCTCAAACAACACCCAGAAAATCAGCAAGTGGAAAGATCTACAGAATGTGACATGTTTATATCAGAAACTATACCTTTTGGATCTATTTGGTGGTGATGTTGGTGGGTGGAAGAGAAGGCACCATGAAAATCATCGGCTATGGCTATGGTTGTGGCTACTGCATCTTGTTTGTCCCTAAAAAACTTAAACCTAAATGCCTGAAATAATCCCCAAATTAATAAACCCCAAAACCCAGCAATAAACAGAGTATAGCTTGAACTCAGGTCAGATCATTGACACAATAACATGAAATGAACAGATTATCAAAATAAGGGATTTAACATGCTATAATAAATCTCAAAGCCAATCCTTAAAAACAAACAACCCATTATCTCGCTTTTGTTGTAACAGACTCGGGACTTTTTTTCTCTTTGGTGCTTTTCTATTGAGAACGAGGGAAATGAAGAAATGACAGTGAAGAAGAAGAAAAGTCAGAGAAAGAGAAAAGAAAGTGGGAAATGAACGCGCAAGACAACTTTTAAATATTAAGTAAACAAAAGGCAAAATTCAACCCCACGTTTTATGCAACAAAACGTCCCGAATTTTATTTTGTGACGTTTTTATAAAACGTCGCAAAAATTTTAAACTTTTCGTGACATTTTTTAAATGTCATGAAAAGTCTTTACAATCCGTAACGTTTTATTAATAAAACGTCGCGAATTGTATTAATTTCTTGTAGTGATTAAATTTTAATTATTTTGTTTATCATTTTGTATAAAAATTGTGCACTTGAAATTAAAGAATAAAAAAATACCACCTAATTTATTCATATATACTTATAAATTAGTTTAAGATCCTAAAATTAACTTTTTATGTAGAACTATAAATAAGTTTCTCATATTATTTTTTTCTCTATTTAAGTGTACTATTGCTTGAATTTTTTTTAAACATAATCAATTTATTGACCTTTTAGATTCACATATTTTTAATAATTATTTGTAATACAATTTACAGAAATGTTGAATATAATTTCATTCTAGACTAGAGATCGATTTTTATTAATTTACTGTAAACTGTCATAAAAGATTTTGTATAGTGGTTGACAATGACTTGATCTTTTGATCATATGGAATAAAATTTATGTCAAAATAACTTCTAAAACTTGCATAGAAATACTGTAATGGAGAATATAAAGATAACAGAGGACGTCATTTAGAAAACACTAAGATCCGAATGTCACTTAGAATCGAAAGAAGGGCGACACGTACCGCAGCTTAAGGGCTACCAAAACAATAAGGCGCGTGTAGAACGTGCTCGGAGCGAGAGTGGTCTGCGTACTTTTCCACTTTGTCTGTACTTTTACCTTTCCGGTTAGTCCGAAACACCGCATTAAGATTGTTCCATCATGTACTGCCCGTTTAATCCGCTCACCTACTTAGCTAATGCTTTGATGCATTTTGTTAAAAGGTGAACATTTTAGACGGTAAACAAGTTTCCTATCGTTTTATATTATCAAACAAAAGTAGTGCCCATATCACCTTTCTATATCTGACAGTTTCTGATGGAATGATACTGATATCTGACCTACAGCTTAGGGAAAAAAGAGAAAAGTATACAATGCTTAATGCTTGAGATATGATATTGTTTGGGACGGTAAGCAAGTTTCCTGTAGTTCTGATAGCTGACCTACAGCACAGGGTAAAACGAGAAAAGTATACAATGGTTAATGCTTGAGATATGATATTGTTTGGGACAATCAAGATCAAGTTAATCCTTCTTAGCCACTCATACTTATGGTGCTTTGACAAAATTCTGAGGCTTGAATTTTGGGTGACAAATCTGAGAATGGGTTTGCTATGGTTCGTTTTCAAGTCGATATCCAAAATTGGGTTAATAACAAGAAGACGAATTGAGTTTCATTTCTTTCCTTGGTATATAAAAAGATAGCCAATCTTTGCATCTTTGTCAGGCGGGTAATATTAACTCCAAGCTAGGCAGTGAGTAAGAAGAGAGTTCATTCTTCTCAAGTCTATCAAAGGAGAAAGTGGTGATTAAATTGCTCCTCAGTTAACATGAAGAAGTACCCGTAGAAGTTGTACATAGATTCACATGACCATTGTTTCAAGGTGTCCATTTGTTCGGATTATCCAAAAGAAAGTGAATGGAACCACGTAAAAGACGACATATTGTTGCTCTTACTGCTTTCCTCTTTCCTTTTGAAGTCAAGTAATGTAGAATTTGGGGAGGTAGATACTTTTTTTATAATTAGAGTTAAACATATTTCTATAATTAGGTATAATGTGAAGCAGTGAACAAATCTTTAAGAATTATGATTTTGATGAATTCATTGAAAAACATTTTTCTTTATTCCAATGAAGGTAATAAATTTGCCAGCAAAAATTGAAGTGTTGGTAGTATATATTTTGATCTAGACATTTAATTAGTTGATATAATAATAACAACTCAGTAAAATTTCAATAGTATGCAGTCTTATCTCTAATTAATATAGAGGTTGTTTTGAAATGAAAATGAAAATAGATATTCAAAAATAAAAATAAAAATAAAATAGACATAAAAATAATAATATAACAAAATAAATAAATACTTAATACATAAAATATAAGATATGTAATAAACTAAATAGTACGATAAAAATAGACAATATAAAGAGTAAATAAATACACAAAATGAAAGAAAACAAGTAAATAAATAAATCAAATAAGTCATTATAAAAAATATTTAGGCAAAGTAGGGAAATGTTTAAGCTAAATCACTAAGTGGTAAATACTACATATTTAAATGTTTAGGCTAAATATAACATGAAAATGCTTAAAAGACCTATAAGAACGACGAAAGTCTCTCTATGTGCGATCCTTTATCTATATCTCAGTACACCAAAGTTTTCTATTAAAGACCACGTTCTTGGTAAGTTCTACCATAGTCAAATCATTGTTGATCACTTCCCTCCAATTCTTCTTAGGCATTCGTTTTCTCTTATTATAGGTTTTAAGTATAATTTTCTTGCATCTTCTTATTAAAGCGTCTAACTGTCTCCTCTTAACATGTCAAAGGATGTAAAATAGTTAATAAAAAACCTAAATATTTTCCTAATCAAAACTGCATTAATGTCATCTTCTTTAAAATGGTAGTACTCTCGTATTTTTTTAATTTAACGATGAAAAAGGATTGTAAGATGCATTTCTTCGTACAATCCTTACTTACGCATAGACAATACATCTATTTGGATGCATCACTTGTTTACAATCTTTGCTAATAAGTCATGTCAAGAACTTCTAACGCCTTATACTCCTAAAGTCAAATGGTGTCAACTTGTTTGGAACAAATACCAAGACCCGAAGGCTTCCTTTATCTTATGACTTGCAACACTAATCAAGCTTAGCAATTTAGCTAGACTAAACATTCTTTCCAACCTAAAACTAAGATGATTCCTCTTTTTACAAGCTCCAGAGTCTATAAATCTTTTTTTTCTTTTCAGTTGCTTACATTCAAAGGAGTTATGGTTAACATTCGATAACTAGGTGGTCACTTCTATAATGAAATTGAACAGGAAAAAGTCATTCCCTAGGCTTTAGATCCCTAAATCTTAACTAAGGATGATTATTCCCTATTCAAGGTTGCATTCGTTTATACAATTTACTTAATTTGGAAGGAATGCAAAGCTCTTTAGAAAGTCACAAATGGAGATGCATTGTCTAATTCATAGGAACTTAGCTTAGATAAGAGAATTGATCATGGTCAAAGGTAAGAACCTCAAACTATCTTCTAATCTCATCTGCAATTTCAACCCCTATATGCTTCCTATTGAGCAAGGCCTAAATTAAACATAACTAATTGTTGAGGAATCTCTTGGGAAAAGTTCACATATAGTAGAGTTTTATTGCCTCTAATTAAGAATCGCATACGGATAGTCCATTAGTTACATGAATCTCTTATTAGATGTTCGGAAATTTATTCCATGCTCCTTAACTAGTCATTTGCTTCTCACCCGATCATTCTCTTAGCCTTGAGAATTAGTGCCTAATTGTTTCAGTTTCTGGAGGATGAATAAGTACTTTTTTCTACTGGAAAAGTTGTTTTTAAGAAAAATGAATATTTGACTGTAAAATCCAAAAGCACTTTTTCATATAAATAGCTTTTTTGGAAGCTAAAATATAACTTTTTGATAAGCTCAAATTTGGAGCATTTCATAAAAATACTTTTTATGGTAGATTTTTCAGATCAATTAGTGAGCCTATTTTTTAGTCCTCTTTACCATTATGTTTTTACAAATAATTCACATAATATTCACAAACACATTTTTACGTTTATTTTGAGATTTATATAATACTATTTGACTTTTTTATATGTTTTAATATTTATTTTTTATATTAGTTTTACTTATACTATAATCTATATAAAAGATTTAGTTAGATATATTTTCATTTATGTTTCATATGATTTAAAATTATATAATAATTAATATATTGTGCTTTGCATATTGTTT
>JAOQMP010000002.1:37686626-37697995 GCA_027563575.1 Erythroxylum pedicellare
ATCAACTTTTCCAATTAAACTTTCTAAGTGTCCAATAAGTCTATAAATCATTTCTAATCACCTCGAAGGCATTAAAACACTTTTAATTTAACCACTATGGTCATATCCATCCCATGTACTCGGTTTTATCCACTTAAAAGCTCATATGTTGGAAATCTCCAAGATTCCACATTACCAATGAATTCCAAGTTCATGTAAGGGCATATAACATTATAAATCATTTACATATACACCCAAATGGCTTAAAAACATCTTTGAACTCATATACAACCATATATATAATTTATAAATATATATATATATATATATATATCAGTATTCAGTAGTATCTCCAAATATAGTACAACACAAAAGGGCTCTGAAAGTCCGGCGTTACAAAAACTCTGCCTCTTGTCATCTTTTATTTGCTTTACTATAATTTACTTAGCCTTTAGTTGAGTTACTTTCTTCATTTCCTATATCTTCTTTTTGTTGTTTTGGTCAGTAATTCCAACATTTAAAACTAAGGCAATTTAAATGAAAATTGATTAAAAACTATTAATGAAAAATACACATTTTATTGATAATTTTTATTTATTTTGTTATAAAATTATAAATACAATAAAAGAAATAGAACAAAATTATGTGTCTACAAATGAAAACAATAATAAGGGAAGAAAGCCAAAAAAATTAGCCTGTAAAGGAATTAAAAATTTAGATGTTATACACAGAATAACAATTAGTGCATTGCATGTTATGAGCTTCCATAAATTGCTATAAAATGTATTCTCTATTAGTTCATCTTATGAAAAATAATCTTCCAAGATGAAAAATTTACATCAATGGCATATTATAATTTTGGTGGCATTTTCCAATAATTAGGAAAAGTATCGTGTCTAAAAATTTACAAGAAAGCAATCAAATTAAATAAAAACTAACATATTCATTATAGAAAACTTATTTTTAGTTTTCATTTCCTTAAATAGCTTTAAATTCTTGATGTTTGTGTTCATACTTAAATTTAGTATGGTGTATAGCGGGATTGCTTGATATAATATTCATGACAATGTTTAATTTATTTTAATGGTCTGTCTTGGAAATTCCTTTAAGAATATAAGAGACCTTAAAGATTCTTAAAAGGAGATTTTTTTTGCCTGAGATTTAAAGTATGTTTAATATTAGTTAATGTTATTGTTACAATTTGGTCTTATATCTTATTTTTTATTTTTTGCTTAGTGAAAGGTAAGGATCTATGCATCTTCTTTATTTGTTTTGATGAAAATTAAAGTAATCAATGACCAAAGGGACAAGAATCAAGAGTTAGTAAATCGTTCATAAACACCTCTATAAAAGCAATATAAGTTAACATGATTTTTAATGATGCTATCATATATTAATTTTGGAGTTGCAATAGGAATGTGTAACTAACTACTAGTACTTTACAAAGAAATATCATTGAATATTTTTCTTATAGCTAAACATGTTGTATTACTAAATATAATAGTTTTACTCCTAATTCATTTTATTTAGTATTCCATATTATATTGAATTTAGTAACCTAAGTTGTTTATTTTTTTTATGTGAAGTTATATTAGCTTTAGTAAGTACAAAAAAAATTAAGATAGTAAGTCCTACTTTTAAACACAGATGCTCTAGATTCTCTGTAGCACTTTCACTATTCTACCCTGAAGCCTTCTTTATTTTAAAACCAAATTCTCTCATTATTTCCTTTTCTAGCCATCTTTTTTAAGTAGTTTCTTTCTCATTTTTGTATCTTATATATTTTATACCATTACTAGCAAAAATATCTCTTGATGGTAAAGTTATGATGAGTTCTTCTCTAACCCTGGCTTTCAACCTTGGAACCAACTCTACCTTGACCCCAAAATCACCTCTCTTCCTTACGAAACTTAACTACCTTAACACCTTCCTATCTCTTTTTTGCCTCTCCCTTGCCAAATAAACATCTTCACAAGTTATTCCAATGGTCTTTAAAGTTGCTACCATTGGCATCAAAGCTCATCCTTGTAACTCTTAATTAATTAACAAACTATCCTATAACAAAATGGCAGGAGATCCTATGTCTTTTGACAAAATTAAATGCATTCCTTTTAGTCAAGACCCTAATATTGTAGCTCTACCAATGGAGGTGTTAAATATTGGAGAACAAAAATGGAAATCAACCATGATGAGGTTTTTAATTAAGAAGTACATCTCTTTTCCTCAAGTTCATCATTAAGCTAGCACTAACTGAAAAAGAATTGACTAGAGAGTGTCCTTATTAACAAGGAAGAACTCCATGATAGCTTGAGAATAAATAATCTTGATAATGAAGGAAGGCTTATAGAGGATTCCACTTCATAAGCTACTAAGAGGAAGGATCATGTCAAAGCTTGGATACTAATTGGGTGGAAACTAATGGATGAAAGTAACCTAAAAAAATGTCAATGAACATAGAAAAATAATTTGAAAACACTCCATTGAGTAATCACCCTAGTGAAAACCTAATAGTTGTGTATAATCAGGTAAGGAGATGAGTCCACAAATGCCTTTAAGATATAAACCTACATGGAACAAAGCAGATGTCAACCCCGGGAAGGAGGAAACAAAACCTAATATAGAGATTGTATTTTTTTTTTCTCTTAGAGAAAGAAGTAAATCAACGGAATAACATTCAAGTAAAATAATATTATTAACCCCTATAGTATCTCCAATCCCTAAATTAGATTCCCTATCCCTATGAATATTTGAGTTTTAAGAGCTAAACAAAATAAAACCTAGTCGTAAATCTAGGAAAAAAGAGACTATTAACTCTATTTATTAAATAAATAGTGACATTTGGAATGTTAGAGTCTAAATAACCCTAATAATAGTAGGTTCTAAATATTTATTATCCTTGAGGAAGCATGGTTTTATTAGTTTAATCAAAAACAAAATAAAGAAATCATAATTTTAAAAAGGATTGTAAATTTTCATTAGGAATTAAACCACTTTTAACAATCACGAATCTCACAAGAATGAACATATCATACTCTTTTAACCCTATTATCTTTCTTTTCCACCAGCGAAGCTACTCAAAACAATTTATCAATTACAAGGTCTTACTAATCCAATCTCAATGGTTCTTAAACATTACCGTATATTATAATGATAACTTAGTGTTTTAAAGGAAGAAAATTTGGGTAGATCTCACTTCCTTAAGAGCCTATTCATCTATTCCATGGCTATTAATAGATGAATTCAATTACACACTATTTAATTAAAAGGTTAATAGCCTAAATTCAAAGTTAAAGCATCATAACGAGGACTTCTCTAAGTTCCCAAGTGAAGTAGTGACTAATTTGAGATTCACATGGAATTACTTTACCTACAATAATAAAAAAGTAGGACCTGGTTTCTTCTATTAGAGCTTAATAAGTTCTTAGTTAACAACCTTGGTTGTTTAAATTCCCTCTCAACTATGCTCACTTCTATAATCCACTTAAATCAAACCATGCACTGATTATCATTCAAATGAATATGTATAAAAATAAAACGAATGCCCATTTCAAATCTATTAACTCTTTTTTAGTTGCTCCAAGCTTCAAGGAGGCCACACTAAAAGCCTTAAATACTTAAATGGTTGGTACCCAAGCTTATATTTTTTTATGAAGGTTAAATGTTGTAAAAGGTAAACTAATCCAATTGCATAAGAGGAGTGCAACCCCTCATCAGTGAAGAAATAGATAGCTTTGTAATCCCACAATTAGATCTAGGATAAATTGAGTATTAACCCTATTGATGGCCCTTAAACATATTAAAAGCTTAGCTTTTACAAATTATGTGAGTTCCTTTAAAATGTTTCTTCCTTGATGAGGAATAAATCAACAATTACTTAGCTAAAAGGATGGTGATAGGAATATGAAATTTTTTCATGATGTATTCAAACTAGAAGGAATATGAAAATAGGAATATGAATTTTTTTCATGATGTATTTAGACTAGAAGGAATACGAAAAAAAATATTTTCCCTAGAAACGCCTAATGGTATAACCATAAATAATTAGTAACAACTAAATACAATGGCTTTAAACCACTATAGTACATTATTGGGTTCATCTCTAGAGGTGATCCTTTTACTTGATTAGATCAAAAGATGTTTAGCTAATTCTATCCTTAGTGATCTTGGTGATTTGTTTATCAAGGAAATCATAAAGATACGATATAAAGGAACTCCTTTTAATCATAAATCCTAATAAAGCCCTAAGTCTTGATAGTTGCAATGTTAGGTCTTTTCAAAGTGTACGAGATATATCAGGTAGTTTGGTTTCTAAATCAGCCCTAGAATTCTTCAAAGATGGGAATCTTTTAAAGTAGATTAACTATAGACTCATCTCATGTTTTAATGCTATTTACAAGTTCATCTCCAAAATTTAAACTTTAAAACTAAAAGTTATTTTTAAGGAAATAATAGGTCCTTTTTAGGGAGCTTATATCTAGGAAAGCAGCATTAGTGATAATAGATTGATTGCTCAAAAATTATTCAAAGGCTACCACAAAAGGAAAGAAATAAGAATTTGTGCTTTAAAGATTAACTTCAATAAAGCATTTAATTATTTAAACTATAACTTTTGTTCAACTCAATAGAGGCATTAGGTTTCCCTGAAAAATTCGTTAACTATATCATCCAATATGTCACTATAGCTTCATTTTCCATTCTAGTTAATTGAGAACTAATGAATATGTTCAATGTTACCAAAGGACTAAGGTAGCCCTTTATCTACCTACCTATTATATGCCAACATAAAGAGTCTCACCAGATTCATTAGCCTAATGTTTCTAAGGAACCTAGATTTAAATTCAATTACATATGTAATAAGATTGGCATTTTTAAACTCACTTTTACAGATGATCTATTATTACTCTATAAGATAGTATAAAAAACTCAGTTTGTGTAAAAAGGTCCTATCTTATGATGGAAGAATTAATTCCAAAAAAGACAATGAATACTATCAAAAAGATGTTTAGAAAGTTCCTAAGACCTAAGTAGAATAGGGGTCTTAGGTTCAATTCAATCAAAGTCTTGGGCAATGTTCTTTTAATTAAAAGACTGATATATTTGTATTTAAAAAGAATCACTTTGGGTCAAATGAATATATACACAATTTATAAAGGGAGAGAGCATATGGTGAATTAAGCTAAGAATAAAAGCAACTTGGACCTTAAACCAAATGTTGCTGATAAGGGATTCATTTAGCCTAGTTATTGAGCACAACATAAATAATGGAAAAGGAACATCATTTTGGTTTGAAAATTTCACAACTTGAGTCCTTTATGCAAACTACAAGAATTTGATACTCTTAAAGCAAGCATACCGGTCAATACTAAGGTGGAATTAATTATAGAAGCTAATAACTAGCACTAGACAACAATGCTTCAAGTGGTTTTAGAGTGATCATAGACAACCTCACTCTATACACTCCCTCTAAAGAAGATGATGTCTTGTAGCTCTCTAACTACTCTATGCAGTTTTCTAACCTCTCATACAGGATGCTACTATAAGCTAGTACGGATCCTAATCTTATTCCTTATACCTATTTTATCTTTTGGCTTGTTATTAATGGAAGTTATACACCAAAGTTGTCCTTAAATCATGCCATTTGGATTTTATTTATATCCTCTTTCAAGCTTGCAATGAGGACTTAAACCATTTCTTCCTCAAAGCATATTTAACCTCTTCATTCTCCATTATAATAACTCTTAATGGGAAAGCACTATCTTTTGGGATTTAAAGATTAATTATCATGTAAAAGGCAATTTAAACATGTTTAGGCTAGCTATTTATGTAGCGGCATACATCATTTGCATGGAAGGAACCAAAGGATCTTCAAAGGAGTCCAAACCAATATAGAGATCATCTTTTAAAGGATATTAAATAAAATAAGGGAAGCAACAATCATAATGGACTTAAGTGTAACTGTGAGCATCTATTAGGTAATTTAATGCAAATTGGGGACTAAAATTCACATTATGGTCATTTTATGGTCAAGTATAGGCTATGTTTGTACAATTTTCATGTATCTCTCTCCTTGCTTGTTCTGTATGTCAAGTAGCTTCATACTACCTTACTTGGCATTCACACTAACTCATACAACCACACATACGTTGTATTGGTGTTATTTGCAAGAGCTAGCTTGGTTGAAATTTCTTTATTTACTTTCTAAAACATTTTTGTAAGTACTAGATATTCAATGTATGATTTATGTTGGAATTTTTATACTATATTTATTGAAATTTTTACATCCCCATGAAGTTACAATTTGTAATCAAGCATTTGAAAATCTTGTTATTAAATAAAATATACGTTTAACAAGTAATAAGTACATGGTGTGTCCAGCTGGGTATAAACTCCTATAATTAAACAGTATCAAGTTTGATATAAACATGTGATATGCTATATCATATACGTCACATTTAAGAAATATAATGACCTTAACATAAAAATAAACAAAAATAATGGGGCTCCTTGAAATGATATATAACCTTGAATAAAAAAGAAGTTCGATCTTTTTATTTTTCTAAAATTTGTTGCCATTGCCTTTGCTTCTAGTTTTGTTTGATGTTGGAATACCTTCTAAATTGTTTAATCTTCTTATTAGTCCAAGAATTTGGGATGAAGCTCTTTGTTTTGACTCATAATGGCTCCTTACCTTTTCCTTTATTTCTCAATAGCTCCTTACCTTTTTTTCTTTGTCAATGGATTTCTAAGCTTTTTCTTTTTCTTTTCTACTCACAACTTTTTAATTTTTTATTACATAAATAACCTAAATTTATTAGGAAATCTAAGAAGAATTAATATTCTAAAACATATAATCTAATGTAAAATATCCTTTATTCATGTAATTAATTTTTATGGCAACCAAAAACTTAAAAAGATTAAAGGAGATTTACAATATTTGATTTATTACTGATACTAGATAGAAGCTCTTAACCCTTTCTAACATTGTGTTTGTAATTTTTGCATATACTATATTTATTTAAGTTTTTTTTCCTTATAGAGATGTTGAATTCACTTTTTTTGGTTCAATCTCTGTAATCCTTTTTCTAGTGTGATAGCTCTTTTCTTGAAAATTAGAGTGTAGATAAAATGGCCATAATGTGAATGTTATCCCTAAAAGTAAATGCTAGCTCTATCTTAAAGCGAATGTTATCCAAAGTGATGAATGTAAGAATTCACGGGTGCAAATCACCAATTGTTGACAAATCTAATTTTTTTGGTTTAATTAGTTAAGGCCCTTAAATCATCATGACTTAAATTTCCTAAGCTGTTAATTGTTATGTTGTGGAAGCAATAAGATCTAGCAGCAAGGTGTCCCTGTGCTTCACTTGGTTTTGAAAGACCCTTTTACTCTTCTTATACCATAGTGCATATACTGCATTGCTTAAAGAGATATTATAAACCAGGGAGTCTCCTTTGCTAAGTTTAAGAATCTAACAAGACCAGATTATCAACACATTCCATTCCAATAGAGGAGAGGGAAAGTGGTTGATCTAGATCAATCTATTTCAAAAATAGGATGAAAATTCATATTGGAATAATATGCTCTCTATTGTCTCCTACTCATAATTGTAAAGAGTATATAAAGTTAGAATATTCAGGAATGTTTTAACTTTATCTATTATGGAGAGTCTTTTTTTATTGCAAACTATAGAAAAATTAAGGATTTGGGATTTTCTTCAAGAAATCATATTAGCTTACTCCATTTTATGCTCAAAAATCAAGTCGTTAAAATATTCCTATAAGTAGGATTAATGTTTTTCCAACACATAGTTTCCTATTTTTCTTGATTGAGGACATAGTTTAGGACAAGATCAATTAAAGCAGATATAGAGAGAGCTTCTAAGGCACTAGTTCCACTTTCAATAACCCCCTTAACTATTTATTACACCCTAAATTTTTATTTAGTTTTATCAATGACTACTTAGTCTCACTGATTTATTTTTTCCTATATAATGTGCTTATTTCCCATTATTTTTATTCTTGAACTTGAATTTTTAAGTAGTTTTCATTTTTAGTGCTTAGAAAAGGAAATTTTATTTTTATTAGAATTAGATTAATCAGAGAAAGATTTTAAGAATAATTTATGAAAATTGGGACTAAATTTGGTTACTTCAAATTTTTGAAGAAATAATTAAGAATAATTGACGTTAGTGAATAAATTGGAGGAAAATATGATAGAGATGAAAATTTGCAACTATTAAAGAAATTTTATTTTGAGGTCATTAGTGTGCCATAGGTGTTAAAATAATTCGATATATATTTAAAATAAAAATAAAGGGCGTGTTAGAATAGTTGTGCTTAACTGCTTTCTGTTTTTAGCAAAGACTAATAAAGACTTGTTAAATTTACAGACATGTAAATTGCAAAAAGTAAAGAACACCAAGATTTTTACTTGGTTCGATAGCTTCAATGCTATCTACATCCAAGGTTCCTACTTTTTATGGTTTCAACTAGTACGAAGAAAAAGGAGCAAGATTACAAGAGTATGAGTGCTTTTCTAAACACTTGCAAAGAGTCTCATACTCTCCTTAGTACTCACAAGTCAATACTTTAGCTGTAACACCCCACTTCCGCAAGACTCGAACCCGACATCGTAGGTGATATCCAAATCTGTGCCCTGCAAGGGTGGCATGCTACAGCATTCAATCATTTAAATTTCATTGCAAATTGTTTTTTGAAACCACAAACATAAAGTGCAGAAATCGATAACCAAATCGGTCCCACTTTATTTCATAAACATTTCCAATCATAGCAATACAATCATCAGAAAATTCAATCGCCATTTGGGCCAGTTACAAATACAAAATACTTGTCAAATTTTCATTACATTGCCAGAACCATATACAAACATTTCCTATTTGGAAATTTATTTCAAAACAGAAATATTCGAAAACACAAGTTGCAATAATTGCGGAAGACTTAATTTAATATAAAAATAAAGGAAATACTAATACAGACGCCAACTGATCTCGACCTTTATCTTTTACTTGCATGTCGTAGGTATACTCCCGTTTGTCTAATGGGGAACTCTTGAAGCTTGAAAAATAATTGCAACTTTGGGGTGAGTTTTGCGAACTTAATGAGGTAACCATCATCGATGGTTCACTTAAATCATGCAACACAACACTTCACACAACATGTAATTCACAATTTTACATAATAGATCATGTATCACACTTTTACTCCAGTATAGGAAATTTCGGGCATTTCAATCAATTAAACATACTTGATATAAATGCTTATGAAATGCTCATGAGGCACTTTCCATTTATTACATTGTTATGACCGAGTGCCTGAACTATCCCATAACTATTTTGGATACCGGGCTCATTAATAATTGTCCCTTATTTGCTTGGGGAATACAGGGCTCATTATACATAGTGAGCCTTGGGCTCTTAATCACTGTTTGAGCTCGAGGCTCTTTGCACTCGTTGAGCTTTAAGCTCTGATCGGTGGCTACGCTGGTCACAACTGTCATTATCTGATTGTGCATTCATGAATGGAATGCATGTAACACAATCACTCACATTATAAAGCACTTAGGTCTTTATGTTCACATTCAAGCAGCACTATAATATATATTCCACATTCACAATCATCGGACCATCTGTCCGGAATCAACAATCAAACACATTCATTTCACATTCATTTATCATTCAAAACATAATTTAAGCAAACAATAATTGAGAGAAATCGTCTAGGTTACTCACAAGTCTCTCACAAAACTAAAGCCTAGAAGTTCTGGCAACGTCTGGAGGTTGACATTCCAGTTGCTCCTCTATATCAACAGCACATACATATCCATCACAATTTGCACAATCATAAGTGTTTAACAATGCACATGTATGTAACAAAATATGTACAATGCATATTCATGACAATCCTGGGTATTTATCCATTAGTTTCATTATAAAATCATTCTCATATAAAAACCCATCTAAGTATAATTTATACTTAGGTTTATGCCTCACGACCACCATTAAATTCACAATTCATTTCTCATTGAATCACTTCAGACTTTTCTTAAACACACTTTCAGGTCTACTGTTCATGTTTAATCAGAAGGTGAAACTAATGTAATTTGGTCATACTCTTTTCTAGAAAAGTGTTCCTCTATGTCTTATGTTTCTATCAACACCAAAGTCACTCAATTTGGTTCAGTAATTTGGAATATATGACTCAAACATTTTCAGACTGCTCTTATCCAAAATAATAAACTATACATAACTTTCATCCAGGAATTGTACATCTTAGAAATAGAATCACAATTCGACTTTTTCACTGATTTGTATCCCTACTTCTCTAGTTTAGTCCAAATCATAAATCATCTCGTTTGGAATCCTATAGATCTAGATATATTCAAAATACTAAAGTGTGTTCAGTAAGATAATCCTATTTCACTGTTCCAATAGATTCCACACTTTCATTTAATCAACGTTTTTCAATTCGATTCAGAATGCCACTGATTTTTTTGAAGAGATATAAAAATGTATTAGGAATCTATGGTTCTAAGAATCACTTCACTTAAAGATCAGGTTATGAAGTTATGACTAAAAGAATCAACCATGTTCATGTCCTCAATCACGTTGTACCTATCTCGGAACAATTCCCATAACTTTCACTAGAGATTTCGAATTAAGGTTTTGTTTGAATGGTTTCAAAGAAGACTTCTAGATACCTTGAAGGCAAATTCTATCGTCTAGAGGTAAAAAATGGGACCAAATGATAGGATCAGATGAATAGTACTTCAAACGATATGACGACATTACCAAACAATATGACGTCATCAGACGAAACGCTCTCACTAGATGAAGCACTCTCACTAAACAAATCGCACTCATAAGACGAAGTGCACTCATCAAACAAAGTGTTGTCACCATACGAAGCACTGTCATCAGACGAAGTGCTCTCACCAGACGAAGTGCACTCATCAGACAAAGTGCACTCACCAGACGATACGTCCTACTAGATGATATGACATCATTAGATGACACAAACTATACTCTTGAGTGCCTCCCCTTATAAGAATCATAACTTTTGACTCTGATATGCAAAAATTCTATACTATATATCGTTGGAAAGCTATAAAGCTAAACTACAACTTTCTAGAAGACAACTTTGTCAAAATCTGCCTAAGTCAATACATTAAATTCATGGAAGTTTAGATCGAAGATTCAACTCTTAACTATTCATTCCCAGAAAATTTCTAGACTTCCATTTTCTAAAATCCAACACTTCAAATTTTTATTTCTAGTCTTTCACTTCATTTCATTCAACTCATTCACCATAAATTCATACTACCCCTAAATATGCAGATTTAGTCAAGAACCATCAAAAGCCAAAAGTCGATG
>JAOQMP010000002.1:37713729-37724578 GCA_027563575.1 Erythroxylum pedicellare
TTATTTATGCATATAAATATTATTTAAAGTATATTAAACAATATTCAAAGCACAATATATTAATTATTATATAATTTAAGACCATATGAAACATAAATGAAAATATATTTAACCAAGTCTTTTATATAGATTATAACATAAGTAAAACTAATATCAAAAATAAATATTAAAACATGTAAAAAGCCAAATAATATTATATAACTCCTAAAGTAAACATGAAGATGGGTTTGTAGATATTGTAGGAATTATGTGTAAAATATAAGGATAAAAGAGACTAAAAAATAGGTTCATTAATTGATCTAAAAAATCTATATAAAAAAGTGCCTTTTTTAGAAGCTTCAAATTTGAGCTTCTTAAAAAGCTATATTTTGGTTGCCAAAGAAGTCATATCTATTGAAGATGTGCTTTTTTATTTTACAACCAAACATTCATTTTTCTTAAAAATAGCTTTTGTGGTTGAGAAAAGTGCTTATTAGCCTCTCAAAAGCTCATCCAAAGAGGCATTAAATCAAGTTTATTATATACACTTATTATGGGTGTATCACTCGACATCTTTTTAAGCCTATATGGAAGGAGCGGTTGAGTTTCTCAAACTTTGGGCATGCATTTCTATTATAGACCACCATTACACTTTTTTTAATCAAAATAATTATGTTAGACTTATGAAAAAAGCAAATAATAGCCCAAATAAGCTTTGTCTTTAGTCCAAACAAGTTTGATTTAGACTTAGGCCATGTAGTGCTTAAAAGTATGATGAATTGTGTCCTACTTAGTGTCATTAAAACCTTATTAATACTCAAAAGTACAACTTCACTCAAGAATTTTGGTGTACCATAAAGGGTTACCCCAATACACAAGGCTCTCCACTTTGCAAGAGTCTAGGGAGGGTCATCATTATACACAATATTTCCTTTGTATTTTACAAAGATGTTGTTTATGTGACTCAAACATGTGACCTTCTAGTCATAAAGGAGTAACCTAAACACTAAGTCCACAACTTTAATTGACCATTAAGGATAAAAGACCTCTTTGGCCATAAGAGCTTTGTCTTTATCATGATATGGAGTTGTAATCAAAGACTAGAGAGCCTTATGGTGTTAGGCTCTAAATAGACCATAGCTGTCCCTACAATGGCTTATGAATCCAACAAGTTCATAATCTTCTCTCATTTGAAGCCTTCCTTGGATGATTTAGACAAGTCACAACTTTTTTTGCTCTCTTCATAACTTTTATCACATTTCCTCTTTTTTCTCAACTCATTAAATCTACCTTTGGAGCAAGGTTCTCTGCTTTGAAACTATGTGATCCAAATCCATCCTTACAAAGAGAAAATTATAGAAGACCTATAAGTCTATTCATTGAAAATTTCAGCCTACAATAACAACTCTTTAATGATATCTCCTTCACAAAAAGACTTATTTTACTCTTCTCAAAATTTTTCTTGAATAGACAATAAGCCACAAGTCTTATCCATATCATTAAAATGGAGATTGAGATTGAGATTGAGATTTTCCAATACAGATTGGAACCCCTTGGTTACTATTATCCTCCAAAAAAAAGAAAAAAAATTCTTATTCCGATCATGTATTCCTTTACAAGGCTTGCACACTTTGATGAATATGTTAAATCTAGCATTTAAGATATACCATCTCAAAAGCTTCTCTATGAGCATTAATTGATGCATAAATATGAACAAGTCCATAATGGGCTCTACTTTACCTAAATGATAGACTATATGGACACAAAATATTAAACAATAAGAGTGGGGGTTCATCTAACCCTAGCTTAAGCTTATTTTTTAATAATTCTTCACATAAATTATTAAATGGCAGCCTCAAACGACACATAAGTTTTTCATGATATATGCTCACTTTCCCAAGCTTGTAAAAAGATACCCTTTTATGGAATTGTGGTTTAGAAATCTCAATATACAAGAGAATATTATATTCTAACCTCATATCATCTATATTTACCCTAAAAGGCTAAATTTGAGCTCATTTTTTAACATTAACGTTCTCCACGAGGTGAGGGACAAAGTCAAGACTAATTAGTTATTTATCGTTAGTGGCAAGTTCATCATTTATGATTATAAGCCTATACCTCACTAACATTAACTCAATACTTGATCCACTCCTAAACCTAACACTTAAGTTCTCACCACTCATGGAATCGCCAATGTTGACAGTATCTTAAAGAAAATAATGCTTACGGTTCCTTACCACTTCAAATTAGTATATCTCCTCAAGATGATGGTTGTTTCAGCTCAAAATCACATTTATTTTAAAGTAAAAAAGCAAGTTAAGTGCAAAAAATGCAAGAGACGAAGGATATTTATAGAAATGAGGGATATTTATAGGAAGTTGCTGCATTATAGACATGTCTAGATAATATGGAACAATTTTGTTCCAATACATCAGGTCCTCACTCTCGTCGGGACTCTTCATACTAGATATGGACGCATTACATGTGGACGAGTCACCTCCTGCGTGACTAGTTTTGCTCAAATCCTCAAATATATACCTAATATGAGGGCAATACTCCTCGAGGTCTAATCATGAACCTAGACTTGTGTCTTAAATTCAAAACGAGACTTGTTACGAATTCAATATAATCATAATTGAGTTTGTAGACTCAGGTAAGAATTCTACATTATAAAAATGAACGTTCAACTTTTAAACAAGTCCATGGTTAAAGCTTAGAGACCAAATAATAAATATGGGTCAAACTCTCTTAAATCTAAATTTAATGAAGAGACTAAACAATTTGGAACCTCTTAATGTGTGCATAACATGTTAACACATGAAATCAACACACCCATCATCAGGTTACTATATAAATATACATTATTCTTAAAATTGAAGTCACTTTTACTCTCTCACATTAGATGTTACATTTTTTCTCTACAATTATTGTCAACTTGATCATCAGAAGCTAAATACTAAACAAGTACTTCAATATTTAATATCATAAGCTTATCAAAAAGAAGTCCATCAGCTAAACTCAAACCCTATCCCAGCCCACCATATTAGGTTCGCATTCGGGTACTAAAACTCAAGCCTAATCCCAATTGATTCAACACTTTATGTTATGAAATCATTTTTGTCTTGGGAAACTTGAAAAGCAAGTTATTTTTGGAAAATTTCGTTCGCTATTTGATGGAATGTCAGTAAAAGGAGGCTTTTTCTTAACAATATATATATATATATCTATATTGAATGTTGGAAACTTCTACCTGATGATACACACATTGGCGTGCGGCGTGCCATGAGATTCTTTTTATAACTAGCATCAGACCGACAGAAACTAATGACCTAGGATGCTTGCTTTTCCACGTCAAATAGTTTGACACTGTGCTAAGCATCCCACTTTCAAGAGAGGGGCTGTCGTGAAGGAGCATCAAAGATGGGAATCTGGTGGATGGTAGTGGGCAACTTCCTTTATGCCTTTCTTAACCTAATCTTCTATCTCTTTTTCACTCCGCATCTACATATAAAGGACCTTCCAAAACAAAACAAAAAAAAAAAAAAAAGAAAGAAAACAAAGGACTAGCATAGATTGAGTGGCAATTTGTTTGTTAAAATAAAGTAGTGCCTGGTCAACCCAAACAAAAGTGGGAAGACAAAAGTCAATTATGAAATTTATGAGTTGGGCCTTGCCTCTTGGGAATACCAACGTGAACTCACCTCTAACCACTGGACGTCTGTAATTTTTTTTTATTACATTAACTTAGCCTTAATTGAGAAGTTTACATCATTCCTAGATGTTACGTTTGTAATTCTAATAGCTATCCAACATTTGCCGGGCTTAGAAAAGTTCTTTACCAGCTTAACTTTTATATTTTCACCGAGAGATTGAATCTGGTTATATAATAAAAAATGTAACTTTTTAGTCACAAATATAGAACTTTTACTTATTACTATCTTAAATTCAGTATTATGGGAAAATGATCTTTAAGCCAACATAAACATAAAGAATAAAGCGAAAATAAAATTAAAAGAATATAATTAGAAAGAAAAGAAAGGGTTAGACTTTCTCTTAGACTCCTGGACTCTCACTTAGAAAAAGAAAAAGGGAAGAAACTTGGGTCATGTAATTGCTCTCGTCTCACCAATATTCTCTCTCTATCTCCGGAGCTTCCTACTGTAAGTTGATACCCTGAGGCTTGGGAGTCCCGGCTGTATCTCAAATTTTGCTTTCTGTGGGTTTTGCGATGACTCTCTGTTGTTCTGATCTTGGCTTTGAGCTCCTAATTTCTTTTTGTTTTCAGTTTTGAAAATTGAGTCTTTTTTATACGGTTTGAGCAGGCTTTTGTGGTTTATTTTTTTTAATACTTATTTTCAATTCCTTTTTTCTGTTTTCTTCCAGTTTTGAAACCCACTTTCTTTTCTTACCGATGATTTGTTAACCCTTTCTAGCAATTTTTTTTTTCTTGTTGTCTGTTATCGGTGTTGATACTGAATTTGCATTATTTGGGGTTTCTTTTGTTGGTTGTGATCCTTCTCTTTTCCTTACTAAATTTTGGTTTACGTCAAAATTATTGCTTTTTTATGCTTTTCTTTTGGCTAATTATTACTGGGTCTGATTAAAAGTTTGGCTTTTGGTTTGGTTGGATATTTTATAATTTTGTAGAGAGTGAAAGGGGACTTTGGTTACTCTAATGAGGAAGGGTTCGAGGACCAACTGCAAGTCCGCATCTCACAAGCTGTTCAAGGACAAAGCCAAGAATCGGGTTGATGATCTGCAAGTGGCGTTCATGGATCTGCAGTTTGCAAGGAAAGAAAGTCGAACCATTGATGCGGCTGTGCTGGAGGAGCAAGTTCATCAGATGCTTCGTGAGTGGAAAGCTGAGCTTAATGAACCATCTCCAGCGTCCTCCTTGCAGCAAGTTAATATCACATATTTTATCCCATTTCAGTTTATGTATGCTATCAATGAGTATGTGGATAAAATTCTGTGCTTGTTTGTTTTTGTGTTGTAAAGACAAAAGAGATTCTATGCTTGATTCTGTTTGTGTTGTAAAGACAAAAGAGCTGTGATTAGTGATGGTGATAGGAAGTGTTGGAATAAAATGCTCTCCTTGAGAATTGCACATTTGTTGTTGACAGGGTGGAAGCCTTGGGTCATTCTCAACAGACATATGTAGATTGTTACAGCTTCGTGATGAGGAAGATGATGCTACGAGTGGATTGGTTTTACCAAAGCTTGAGCCTTCTGACCACAATTTGCAAGTTGGAGACAACACGGTGTTTCATGGGGTCGGGCGTTCTTTTAATCTCTTATTTCTTGTGTTTCATCTATCTATTAGTTTTGTGTGTGTGTGTGTGTGTGCACGCGTTCGCTTGTGTGTGTTTTGATTGTTTGGAGCTTTTATAATTTTTTTCTTGTTTGTTGAGATGCACTGATTGGACTTGGATAAATTTTAGGCAGGGGGGAAGATCGCTTATATTCACACAGTATATAAATGTTTAGATTTTAAAAATTCCATATTCTAAGTTTGCAAGTGTTAGTACAGCTGAATACAATTTGACAGAATGTGTGCTATAGTTTATTCTTGGCATTAATGTCCTACATATCTCATGAATCCTTTGACTTCCATTCATGATCGGTTCTATCATGTGGAAGATCATAGGAAACCTAGGGAATTGTCCCCTTGTGAACATTTGTTGATAGTCTCTTTAATTGCCGGAGGAGCATGATGAGAACTCTATTATAAGGATGATGTGCTTCGTCTGTGGTGGTGGCCAAGTTGATATGAAGTCCATGATAAGTTATTTGATGGTGCGTTCAAAAGAATTTAGTCGGTTTTACTGCTCTCAGAGGTGTCGATGCATTTTTTTTTCTGCAGCAAGGTTGTTTAATACTGTATACAACTGTTTGGTGGCTCAACCAGGATTGCTGATGGGAATTGTTTTTACTTATTTTCTTTGTGGAGTAGATGTCCGTATTATGTTATTTTTCTGTCTGTTTTCAGCTTGGTCTGGTTGATAATATTCACTTGGTACTTGCAATAGAGGTCTATTTTAGCCTGTGAATCTTCTCTTTGATCTCGTTCTTTTAAAATGCAGATTGCAAAACTATTTTCTAATGTATTCACATAATGCATTTTCCTGAACCTATTAACGCTTATGATTGTAGATCACCGAGGTAAACATTCTCCTAAACTTTTGCTTGTCTGTGTTTTGTGTAGGCTCTGTAAATGATGTTTACTTGGAAGTTTAAAATGCTATTATTATTATACATGTTTAACAGTCTTTTGTCTGTTTTTAGACAATTATTGACATTTCCATCATTTCGATGAAAAGGAATCTGCTGTTGATTCTTGATTTCATGTGTTCCAGGAATATTTACTGAATAAGGGACAACAAGAACATAGCTTTCCACTGGTTGGTCAATGCAAAGACTCCCCTTCTGGAGCTCGTGGTATGGCGGTTAACAATTTGGAAGAGGCAGCTCAGCTGGACTACCATCAGTTTGATTTGCCCCAAAATTTTGAGCACAACTTTTATGCTGGTTATAGTGGCACTGAATTATGTGGAGAGGATGGTATGCATCAATTTTCTGGCTTTCTGCCAAGTATGGGTCCGCCACCTTCTGCTTTTCTAGGGCCAAAATGTGCACTCTGGGACTGTCCTAGGCCTGCTCAAGGGGGGTTGGACTGGTGTCAGGACTATTGCAGTAGTTTTCATCATGCCTTAGCATTGAATGAAGGCCCTCCTGGGATGGGTCCAGTACTTCGACCTGGAGGCATCGGCTTGAAGGATGGCCTGCTGTTTGCTGCTCTTGGTGCGAAGGCTCAGGGGAAAGATGTTGGTATCGCAGAATGTGAAGGAGCTGCAACTACAAAGTCTCCTTGGAATGCACCTGGTGAGTTAGTTACAAATCCAAGTCTCTAACAATAGATGATGACTCTTTTTGTTTCATCATTTTCTGACATTTGAAACAGCTAGTGTTCTTTAATAACAAACAGCATGCCTTCTAATTGTTGTATTTCCATTTAATTTTCCTCTATGGTTGCAGAGCTCTTTGATCTTTCAGTTCTTGAGGGTGAAACAATCCGAGAGTGGCTCTTTTTTGATAAACCTCGTAGAGCGTTTGAGAGTGGGAACAGAAAGCAAAGATCTTTACCAGATTACAGTGGACGTGGTTGGCATGAATCAAGAAAGCAAGTGATGAATGAATATGAGGGGTTAAAGAGATCCTATTATATGGATCCACAACCACTCAACAATTTTGAATGGCATCTTTATGAATATGAGATCAACAAGTGTGATGCATGTGCTCTGTATAGGTTAGAATTGAAGGCTGTCGACGGAAAGAAAAATGCCAAGGGGAAAATAACAAACGAGTCTGTTGCTGATCTTCAAAAGCAGATGGGAAGGCTTACAGCTGAATTTCCGTCTGATAACAAGCGCTCTGTTAAGGGGAGGACCAAAACGATCGCCAAAGTTGGTGTTGGGAGTGCTTATTCACCGTCAAATCGGATGGCAGCAATAAATGAAGCATTTGATTATGGGTTAGGTCCCCAATATGATTATCTTGTTGAGAATATAGGTGACTATTACGTGACGTAACTTAAGAAGTTACTAACATGAAAGAACTTGATCGTAGTATGGGTAGGGTTGGTCTTTGGTATTCAACTAAATAACGTGGATTCAAGCTCTTTGTCAGTTATGTGCATGGTTGATTTCACATGCAGCTTACATCTGTTTCAGATGCTGGAGCAGTTTCGTACGTGCGGAAAATGAAAGAGGTAATTTTTCCCAACTAATATGGTAGGTTGAAACTCCAGACGCTGTTTGGTGTCACCCAGTATAGTAAAGGGGTGGGTGAAACCTATGTCAAAACAACAGACTCACATTTTTGGGTGGGTTCTTGAACACTACTAATTCCCAAAGGAAGATATCTTCTGAATATGTTAACTTCCTGGCTACTAGTATGTAAGTACGCAAGACATGCTTGGTTGTTCACGAGTATCTTAATTTTGCTCGTGAACCCGTAAATGATAATGTTCCGTTCCAATAAATATCCTGGTACTGTAATTTCCTGCGTTTTACTTTTGGTGTTTGATGTATAATAGGCCTTGCACACACACGCACGTCTTACTGTTAAGTTTTACCAACAGACTTGCAGATGTTTTCATGAAAAAAGGTAAGCAGCCAAGTCCAAGCATTTGCTCTAAACGCTTCCACTAAGTTCTCGACTTTCCTGGGTCCTACTTCTTACATTTATCACTTGCCCTGTTCACATACCGACTTATCGTTAATATACTCTCTGTATTTCTGCTTCAGACCAACATACTAGATTACAATAGTAATCCAATTACCCAGTTAAACAAGAATTCTCAGGATAGATCTTCAAATTATCATGCTAGAAGTGAATAAAAATGGTGTGAAGTCTCATTTACTTCCTAAGCTGAAAGATATTAAGCGTAGTCTATAAAAACCTATTCAAGAATCTAAACTTTCATGCGTATCGATTTTAAAGTTTTCTTAATGTTATAATGCTACAAATATGGTAAATTTATTTAATTTTTATATTAAAATCATTATTTTGATTTAGCGTAAGAACAATATGCAATAATAAACCAATTCCAGGATCTACTATTTCATCGTAAATACCCATCTTATTTTGTATTAGTTTTGATAATTGATACTTGCCAAAACATGAACCTCAAAATGCTTCCAATGCCTTTGCATAATCATATAACCAAGCGTCCATGATTAGTTGGGAAATGGATTGAAGTTTGCCTTAAAGTCATTATTCCATCGTTGGATTGGAAGAATGCTATCCGCGTTGCATGCGATCCCACATGTTTAATCCATAGAACATGCTTTTTTGTGGTTGTATGTACATCAGAAAGTAATTTAAAAATTTTAATGCAAAGACAAAACAAGGACAAATGTGTCAAAGAATTTATAACAAGTTATCTTCTTTTCTTCCATATGAGAAAAGAAGCTTATTGTAAAAACATTGGAAAATATAAAAACAGAATGTAGCTATTAACAGGAGCCAACTTGATTGGTTTTTGTTTAGAGTGAGAGTTGACGTTGTAAGGAGAGAGAAAAAGAGATTGTTTGATGATAAAGATCGTTTCGTTGAATCATTTTAGCAATGCATTCATTTAATGTGTACTATATATTAGTCTATAAATATCAATTAAAATTAGCAACATGTTCACTTAAATATGGGAATACCATGATGGATTATAAAGAATATCATGCCTTAATGTCACGCTTATGTATGAAAAAATCATAGTTCATTGCATATAAGTAACATTTACTTTTTAAAATTAGCATACTATGGGTGACTACCAAAAATATCATGTCTCAATACAAATTATACTATGACACAATATATACAATACTATGCCTATGAACTAGAACCTATTTCATCATTCATTACATATAAATAGCAAAACTTTAAAATAAAAATACCATGATTGAGTTTAAAGTAAAATACCTTAATACAAAATATATGAAGACATAATACATGTAATACCAGTCCAATGTAGAAAAAGCAGCATTAGTCAGTAAAAACCTAGACTAACTAAAGTTTAATATGAAAATATCATGAATGAGTATAAAGAATACTATGTTTCAATACAAAATACAATATGATATTATACAAACATTACCACACTTATATACAAAAATTACTATAATTTATTACAAATAAGTGACATTTACACTTGAATGTTGGTATGATATGACTGAGTCTAAAGAATATTATATTTCAATGCAAACTATATTAGGACACATTTTATACAAGGTTTATATGTACTTAAATATGTTAATGTTAAAGGACACATTTAATTACATACATGTGTAATTAGTAGTTGATAGTATGGCGATTTTCTGAATGGAATATATGAAGGACACAGGTTACCCCACCCCTGTGTATCAAACATTTACTAAAGAAGGATGTGATGCTAGTAAGGGCACGACAAAACTATTTGTATGTAAGGTATTGTAGGACACATTTAACTACATATTCATATAGTAAACCATACTCATGTTTGGATTATTAAATGGATTGCATAATTTTAACTACACACTCTTCTGTTTGATTTATTTAACTACACACATGTCTTATCCTTGTAGATTGAGTTTATATTCCATATTTAGTATTCCTTTCTAGGGGAAATATTACTTCCATGAGTGATGTTTATCTTGAATATTGAACCAGTGACAATTGAATGATACAAACTAACTTGTCAGATAAGTTCTCGAAAATAACCTAAGAAGCCTAGGTAGTAAAAAGATAGCAACTCTATGAAAAAATATCCAAGAACTCAAGTCCTTTTAATTTATCAAGAGAAAATTTTAATACTTAAATGTGATTTTTTATTGAGTATTAGCAGTTGAAGTGTTTTTTTGGTATTGTTGATTTATTTGCATTTACATATAAACTTTGATATCATAACTGTTAATATTATATAGTTTGATTAAGATTAAAATTGTTATCCTTTAATGATTTAAGTAAAAGATAAAATGTTATGTTTCATTTCATTGAGAAATGTTGGATTATGATTTTAAATTTTATTTTGCAAGAGCGTTAAAAAAGTTTAATATAATGAAAAATGACAAATGATGAACATATTTTGTCCCAAATATTATGTTAACTAGTGTCAATGATATCAACATTTATTAGGTAAGAGTGAACAAATTGTTATTTGGTCATGTTCAATGTGTTAATATGCATTTGGAAAGACACAATTACATATAAGATCAAAATTTTCAATTTTGTTCAATCTTTACTATATACCAAATTTATGATGATTTAATACAAGTTGAAATTTTTAAACCTTAAACCTCTTATCTTATTGATTTAATTTTTTTGTTTGATTTTA
>JAOQMP010000002.1:37724638-37734779 GCA_027563575.1 Erythroxylum pedicellare
AATAAGTAATAGCTTCAATTATATGTGGAAATACCATGATTGAGTATAAAAAATAATATGTATGAATAGAAACCATGATAGGACGTTATGATACCAACCTAATGTAAAAAAAAAATACCATAAATTATTTTAAATAAGTCCCACGTACACTTTAGGATGGGATTACCTTCTTTGTCTACAGACTATACTTAGCTTTAATACGAATTATATTGGTACTTCAATTATCTAATACCTTATTTATATATAAAGAACATTTTCATTTATGGCAGATAAGTATCACATACATATTTAAATGGGAATATAATGATCGAATGGAATGAATACCATACCTTAATTAAAAATATATCAAGACTTGAGTACGTTTAATACCACCGCTATGAACAAAAGTTACCATAATATAGTAAAACTAAGTAAAAATAGTTAAAATGAGAATATCATAATTGAGTATAAATAATAAAAAGCTTCAATATCATGGACATGGATTGCTACATACTTGAACAAGAAATTGCATCTTTAAAGATTTTTTGGAACATAGTTAAGTACATATCATGTTGTTAACCATGTTATTGTTAGAAAATTTGGATGGACAATGTGAAGGATACATATTAGCACACACCTTGGCATCAAATTGTATCTATTAAAGGCTTTGATGAATCCAGTTAACTACATGAGCATGTGGTCAATTATATTCCTATCAAAAATTTTGAAGTCAAAATATGAAGTATATAGATTGATATACAACCATGCTCAAACTATATCGTTTAAAGGTTTTATCCAACACGTGTAACTACAGAGGTGTATAATGAATACTTTTATTGCTAGAATTTTGAAGAATAATATGAAGGACACGGATCGCTACGTGACCATATGTAAAACTATATGAAATAGTTACATAGGTTTTATTAAATACTCTTAACTAAACTCCCATGTAGAAAATTGTGTTTACTAGTGGTAGTCTTAGACACTGTTAACTACATGTTATAGTGGTATGTTGTGTTCATATTAGAATTTTACAAGGAGAAATTTGTCAATTAACCCCACAAAAATTTTGAATTTTTGGTGATTACTTTTTCGTTATTCTTCATATTGACACTGTCATGCTTTTATTGAAGTAACAATTCATTGAAGCTTAAAAGTGAAATTCTACTTTTAGTATGCAATATAGGTTTGTTGAACATGTTTTTGTATTTCTCCTTCGCTTTGTCCTTATTTATCAGCTACTATTTATATGTTATTTAGGGATGAAGAGCAAAAGAAACGCATTAACCAAAAATATTAATGCCATTTATGGGATGAATTAACAATATCAATACATTTTTGGTATTAAGAAAACGATTTTTAGAGATGCATATAAACCATTTCGTTTCCATTTATAGGATCAAGAAACTATTTTTCATTTTGAGTACTATAGTTGGATTAAGGTGTAATTTCAAGTTTTTCTAGAGCCGTATTAAAATAAATATGGCAGCTTGAAGAGGTAATGCTACTATAAGAAATGAAAAGTTGAGATTTGGAGGGTTTTCTACCAAAAATATATTTTTAATGTAAAACTAAAATTTCTAACTTGTAAGTTTTTAGCCTCATTAATGTTTATATAAAGTGAAAGTTCATGTGGTGAGGAGAGAAGAAGAGTTTGCTAAGAAGAACAAAGAAAAAGATCGTTTATGTTTAAATGGTGTATCATTCTGGCACATGTCCATTTGGTCATACTATATACATTGATATATGTGGTTATAACATATAACATATGACAATATGTTTTGTAAGATACATTAGTACATTTTATATAAATGAGTGGTGAATTCTAATTTTCATTGTGGTTTTTATGGCATAATATAGGTGGTATAGTATAGATGAGTAATGAAATAGTGAATAAATTTACCAACCTATATCCTTCAAATTGAAACTTTATATTATGGACACATTTTTGAGCATATATACCAATATATGTCCTTCATATTTAAACTTTTTATTATTTTAACTTAGTCATGCAAAACCCACTTTTAAGGTTATTAGTTAGTCTTAATATGTCATGAAAATATTTGTACATAAATATAGTAACACCAACAACAACCATCAAGTGGGAGATAAAGACAATAACAATAGCAAGATAATAAGAGTGGCTTCCCTCCTATGATTTTGGAATCACCACAATTTAGGTAAATTCAACAATCTTTTGGCTAGAAACCCATTCAAGCAACCTAGGACAAATGTAAAGTGGCACAAGTTGATATAGTTCCTAGCAAACTAGCCCAGATATGCAATTACAACTTGATTAGCTCTTAACATGGATCATCATATTCCCTTAACTCTCTCTAAAACCTTTTCCTCCATTACCACACTATATCAACATTTTTCTGCAATAGTTCTTGTTGGTTCTCTGCTTATTCCTTTTATCTACCTCCTTCTTATCTAATTGTCATCCTTCACCTTCTTCTTAAAGTTGTCTCTACCTCCTTACTCCTTACTCCATTTTTGGATTTTGGAGGGCGTTTTGGAGTTTTCCTCTCAAATTTGTGTCTCGCTTAAAAGTCTTCAACTAATTTTAGTAATATGCCACACATTCCTTTTACTTGTCACCAAAACAATACAAATGTTAGATCTGCTACAAAATGAATTTTTCCTTCTACCCTCCTCCATTAACCCTAAACCTTTAATAAACCCCAACCAAATTCTACTAAACTTGTATCGGTCCCTCATCCCCTTCTGCCTTTCAAATCCCTACTTTTAAATTACAAACCGACTCTTACCTTAAAAGAAAAGCTGGAAGTAAATGGTGGGGGAATCATCAAATGCCTCCCTTCACTACTACCCTCCATAGATGATAGATGAGAAAGCAACAATCAGTCCAGAGATTGAGGTCCTTAAGCAAGGAGTTAAGAGCTAGGAATTTACTCTTGTGGGTTTTTTTAATGATCGACCTACTTACCCTGTTATTCACATATGGGCTCAAGATCACTAGAAAAATATAGGATTAATTGAGGTACTAGCTCAAAAGATAATCCTGTACTTTTCACCTTTAGCTCAAAAAATGAAGCTTTGAAGATATTAGAGGAGGGTCCTTGACATGTCTTGCAATATCCACTATTTTTTCAAGCTTGGAAGCCTAGAATAAAATTGGAATCTGTCAAAATAACTAACATTCACTTTGGATAAATATTCAAAACATTCTATTGGAATATTGGACAACCTGAGGATTAAGTCTTCTAGCCAATTTTTTGGGACAACCTATTTGTATAGATGAAATACAGCCAAAAGAAGACTATTCGCTATGCCAGAATGTGTGTAAGAATTGATATAAGGAAGGAATTTCTTGACTACATTCCATTTATGAGGTTGGATGCAGGTCGCAAGCTATTGAAGATTGTGTTATGGTTTCCTATAAATGAAAACCATTTGTCAAAGCTTAAGGAAAGTCATGGAGACTAATATGAAGGAAATTCCTAAGAGGGTACTATTAGGAACTTTATGGGACTGGAGGAAACCCCACAAATAATTTAGGAAAATCAGTTGTGATCTTACACAAACAAATTTTTTATAGAGGAATATTCCCATGATTGTGGTGAGAAGAAAGCTTTAAAGATGATCCTAACCCCACATTCTAAGACCTCTTTGAATTTCGAGATGATATTTGACGTAAAGGGATGACAAATTGATAATCAAATTGATATGAGCTCCCTTAAGGTTTCAAGCAATGAAAGTAATAGCAGGCAAGCTAGGTACCTTTAATAGTTCCTAGCTAATATATAAAGATTTCAATTCAATTATGTACATATATGAGGCAACAGGTAATGCTAACTTAAGGAACTACTATGAAGATTTCATGTTATGTACTAATCATCTAGGGGTCACTGACCTTAAGCAAGATGGGTTATTCTTCACATTGAATAATAAGCAGAGTGGGAGATGGTTTATTCAAAAGAAGTTGGACAAGGCATTGGTAAATTTGAATTGGTTTATAGCTTTCCCAGAGAGTAAAGTCACTTTTATGGAGCCTCTATTCTCAGATCATTCACCTATCAAGGTAGGAAATTTATTTTAGAATGTTCATAGGAGGTTTCCCTTCAAATTCAACAACTTCCAAGTAAAAGATGAAGGATTTTTTTTGAAGCAATACTAAAGGTATTAGACTCCTTTAAGGTTAGGGCCAAACAGTATATACGTATGTAGAAATTGAAAGTCGTAAAGAATGAGTTTAAAGTCCTCAATACAAAGTAAGGACTTAATAAAAGGGCTTCAATTGAGATAGCTAAGAAGGAGTTGGTGGATATTCAGTTGAATCTTTCTAAACATTTAAGGGAGCCCTTCATTATTGGAAAAGGAAAAACTATTGTTAAAAAACTATCTCAAAGCAATTAAGGACCACTCCTCCTTGAATAAAAGGTTAGGATTAATTGGTTAAAAGAGGGTGATAAGTGGGCTAAGTTTTTCTTTAATGCAATAATTGCCATAAAGAACAAGAATTAATTTATGCCATCCATTATAAGGATGGAAGGTCTTAAGGGAGCAAGGTGAAATCTATAGAGAAGTTTTTAGCTACTTTCACTCTTTGCTAGGTCCAAAGTGGGGGGCTTAATCCACTATTAGTAGACCACAGAAGCTCATTCCTAACAAAATTACTTATGAAGAATTTGCTATGCTTAGTAAGCCTATAGATCAAAAGGAAATTGACGATACAATCTTTCAACTGAATGGAATGAAGGTTCCAATGCCTGATAGACTGAATGGTTTCTTCTTCCAAAAATTTTGGGTTGTAACAGGCAAGGTTGTAAAGGAAGCAATCCTTGAATTCTTCTTAAAAGGAGTGCTTCTCAAGGAGTTTAATAAAATTTATCTTTGCTTAGTATTTAAACTAGTCAATCTAAAATATTTTGGGGACTTCTTACTAAGTGCTTGTTCTAACTTAATTTATAAGGTTATTGTAAAAATTTGGGCCAAGATACTAAAAGGTGTTATCTAATCTCTTATAAGTGAGAATCAAGGTGCTTTCTTAAAAAACAAATATATTAGTGATAATTCCCAAATTGTTTAAGAACTGCTTAAAAGATATAACAAGCACAATGGTCCTCCTAACTACTAGATCAAAATTGACTTCCAAAATGCTTTTGATACTGTTAATTAGGAATTTCTTTTCCACCGTCTAGAGGCGTATAGGTTTCAATCACCCTTATTAGTTGGCTAAAGAAGTGTACAACTACTTTTTCCTTTAGTGTGTTAATCAATGGTATTACTTTTAAGGATGCTAGGGGACTAAGACAAGGGGACCTCCTTTCCCTTTTCCTCTTTAACCTTTACATGTGAGCTTTGTCCCTCTTGCAAAAATAAAATGCAAGAATATATTTGGGTTTTAAATCAAAAACTAGGAAGATTTGTTTTGTTAACCTTTGTTTTTTAGATGATGTTATACTCCTTAATAATGTAGAAAAAAAATCCATTGAAATTTTTATGAACACTATCAAGGAGTTTGATATATGATTTATCAACAAACGTCAACAAAAGTCACTTTTTTCTTTTTAGAAGTGCTAACTCTCTTGAATAATGCATTAGTAGACTAACTGGAATGGTAAGGAAATTTCTTCCTTTAACCTACTTGGGACTTCCAATAGCTACCAATAGGCTGACATTCTCTAAATGTTTACCCCTAGTGGAGAAAATTCTGAAAGGGCTTAGGTCTTAGGAGAATAAGGGCCTTTTTTATAGGGGCAGATTGCAACTAATTATTCTTATACTCAATTCTCTTC
The DNA here is from genome assembly GCA_027563575.1 of Erythroxylum pedicellare. NCBI lineage: Eukaryota > Viridiplantae > Streptophyta > Magnoliopsida > Malpighiales > Erythroxylaceae > Erythroxylum > Erythroxylum pedicellare. The sequence continues at coordinate 37,730,380 of JAOQMP010000002.1, forward strand.
ATATCTACTAGAGCTCCCACTTTTTCCTTTCAAAAGGGTTAATTAAAACTATTAAAAGGATTGTGATGAAGTTTTCATGGAGCAAATCATTTGAGAATAATGTATTTACTAAATTCAAATGGTCAGATGTATGTAAATCTAAAGAGGCAAGATGGTTAGGGATACATACTACACCAACAAGATATTGGTGTTAAATAGGTTGTGGAATATTTTGGAAAATAAAGAAATCCATTTAGTAGAAATGGTTGCACAGCTATTTCCTAAAGGGTAGAAGTATATGGCCCTTAAAAAGGAAAATATCTCACTCCTAGTTCTTAAATGAATTACTAAAGTTAAAAGATAAGGTTTACTCCCTTATTACATATAGAGTTGGTAATGGGGAAAGCACTTATCTTTGGTATGATAATTGGACGAAGCAAGGGTCTCTAATTTTGAATGCTCGACCTTAATCAGCTCTAATAAACTATCTTTTTCATACTAAAGTAAGCTTAATTATGAATGGTAACAAATCTATCCTTTTACCTCTGAGATCATTCTCTTAAGGCCCTCCTATCTCCCAAATTTAGTCTTTCAAAACTGTTTCATGTGGATAAAATCCTAGTAAGACTCCTCTTAGGGTTTAAGGTAGAGTGGTACGGAATAGTTTGACACAAACCCTTATAGCCTAGTATATCATTCCTTCTGTGGTTAATAGCAAGGAATACGCTTTGTACACTAAAGAGACTATGTTTCTTGAACTTAAACTCTACCTACCTGTTATATAATTCTGCAAATGAAAGCAGGGATCATCTCTTCTTTAAGTGCCCTTACTCCCAAGCCATATGGTCTAAAACTAGGGATTTATGTCATTAGAAGTTGAATTCTTCAACTTTTTAAGACATTCTACATTTCCTAAACAATCCTAGTCTCCCTAAACTAACCATGCCAGTGTACCTAATTGCTATAGGAACATGCATCAAAGAGCATTGGAGAGAACACGATCTTAGAAGGTTCAAAGGACAAGAAAGGGAAATACATATATTACAAGAGAGTGTCATATTCAAAACTAGAGAGATACTAATCATATGCAATCTTAATGGCAAAATGGTTCAATCAATCGCAATCTCTGAAGTCTATAATTGTTCCCAATATAGACATATATGCGGGTAATCTTCACATCACTTAAACAAAAGAAGTATTATTACCTAACTTCATTAGATGCTCCTCGGTTATATGGCTCTTAAACTGAAACTCCTCAAATTGAAGGTTGGAATTGCAATAGAATTGGTTTGGTTGATGCCCTGAGGACAAACAAGAAATTACATCCATAAATAATCAAGTTTTACCTTCTGCCTGAAAGGAATTATCTAGGCTAGGTGTTCATCTGTGAGTGATTGGGATAGGTTAAAAAAAATTCAGACTCTTATAGTTGTGTTTTTTTTTGTTTATCTGATATGGTGCCATGCTGGTTTAGCTTTTACATGATGTCATTACTGTAAATTTTGATGTTGTGATGACCTTGTAAGTATTGTTCCTTTATAATAATTTATTAATATTTTCAACTTTTTTAAAAAAATGTAAATAAAATTAGTATAATTTGTATTGAGTCATGGTATTCTTTATACTCTATCATTTTACTCCCATCTTAAAGTCTGGGTATTTCTTATCTATACTAGATGATGATTCTTTTGAACATAGGAGTAGTATTGTATAAATATAAAAATGACATACTTTGTATTGAGACAATGTATGGTTTGAACAAAGAGATGGTATTGTCATATTTACTAATTATGTTACTTATTTGAAATGTGTAATAGTAATTTTTGTATATAGTGGTGGTACCATATATGCTAAGCTAAAATATATTTGGTATTAAAGCGTGCATCCCTACCACTCTCTCATTATATTCCCTTTAAAATGTGTAAGACTTACTTATAAATGTTGAATGATGGTATTTTTAGTTCATATGTGTGGTATTGGATGAATAGGTTATTAGTATGGTTTGTACAAGGTCAAAATATGATTTTTGCTTAGAGATGATATTATGATATAAAGTTTTGATCTCTACTCTATTGATCTCACAGGTAAGTGTACCTATCGTAACTATAGTATAATGTTAGTGAATATGAGTGTTAATCGCATAGGGCCTATAACTACTAGTAATAGCCTATTTCAATTATCTAACTGACAAATAGAATGATGATTTAATTTAGAACTAAACTAAACTAAAGTTCAACACAATAATAAACCAGATCACAGATAACACTATGATTAATCAATATCAAATAACTAGTACCTAGGTAAAGAATCCCTTAAGGTTTTTTAAATGTTAGCCATTTAAAATGCACCTCAGTTGATTAGCTAGAATATCTTTCCAGTTAAAATCTCTAAGATCACATTACTTGATTCGTAAATTTCACTATTAGGTTTGACCTTAACCCAAATAGTTTATGTCGATCTATCTCTAAGTTTATTTGCAACTCCTTCCAATTATGGTAGGTCTATTTATACAAAAGAATTTTTAATATAAGTCATAAAAATCATACATTGAATTAATATCTTGGACATATTAATTTAAGAACAAAATGCATAATTGAATCACAATGAATACATAAATCAAATTTTATTAAATAAAATATCAAATCATAATATCCATCCTAACTTAGGATTCATCCAATCTCGACACTAAGCAAACTTATTTCATAAACATAAAAATATAATAAACATCAAAAGTTCAAAAGAATCATTAAAAAGAAAAGAATCCATAAGATATTTATCCTTTTTTTCTCTAATGCCATCCCATTAAAACTTTGATGAAAGGCTATTATACATCATATCTCTGAAGTAATCTTCGCATTTTCATCATTTTAGGTTTATAATTGAGTCTCCAGTTCTAAATTTTGTCTCTAACTCCACTTTGATTGCTTTTTTTGGTCTCTTCTTTATCCTCTCCTTTTATAGTGCAAATTTATGATTTTTGGAATATACACGATCCATCCCATGATCATATGAGTGATTGTGTATCAAAACAACACCTTAAAATTGTGAATTTACACATTTCCAATTACACGAGTGTAAGAAACAGTCGTGTATGTGACTTACATGGGGTTGTATCTTTATACGAGTATAAATAATATCTTTTAAACTTTACAAGTTCATAGCCACTTACAGTTGTGTTTGTTACTCACACGGGCATGTACATCTTCACACAGATCTGTACTTAAAAAATAGCTCCAATTCTTCCATTCTCTACCATAATTTACCCTGAATTCTTCTCCTTTTGATCCATAAAGGAAATTGAGACCTAAAAACATACTTGAAATAAAATAAGTACAAAAAACATCATAAAAATATCAAATGACAAGTAAAATATACTCCATTAGGCGTTTATCAAACATTCTCACACTTAAGCTTTTACTTATCCTCAAGCAAGCCATAATTAAAATCATTAAACTTAAAAATACATCCCTTAATAACCTCAACTATCCATCCATACCCTAAATTATCATGTCATATTAAACAAATCAACATACAATTAAACTCAAATTATTTTAGAACCAACTTTCAACACACCCTTACAAAGGATTCACTCAAAGTATTTAGGGTGGAAAAATAACAAACTCTCATCTCCGTATATAATAGGATTCTTAATTATAAGCTTGAAATAAAATCATCTCCACCACTAATAAGTAAACTGAAATCAAAAATTAAAATATCTTTTAAATAGGGTGTAATAAGGCTTAGGTAAAATATATTAGGGATATTAAAAAGGGTAATAATATTGAAGGAAATTCAAACATACATGATTGCATAAAACTTAGTTCTTCATAGCATAGGTACTTCAAAAAATAATTTCATTGGTATAACAATAATTCTTCTTACTCTCCAAAAAACGTCATAACTCTTTTTTTCAATATGCTCGTAACTGATAATTTTCAATCTTTTTTGTAAAATAAAATGAATCCTATTAAAAAGTGACAAATTGGTTATAATCGAGTTTAGTCAACTTTAGGCAAAGAATTATGACATAGAGCTAGGCATATTCTATATAACTTAGTCTAAATCATGTTAAGATTTTAAAGCCTAACCCTGCGTTTGGTTAGCGTCTTCGTGGGTGAGGACGGTGAACAGAGACACAAAAGTTCTGTCCTTTGTGCTGTTTGCTTACTGTCTTCAGTCATTTTTGTTCCGTCCTCAAAGGACAAGAACATAAATTTTTGTTCCTTTCAAAACTGAGGTACAAGAATTCTTGTCCTATGGACAAGAATTGAAAATGTCAAAAATAACCTTCTAAATTACATACAAAACCTAACATGTCATTTGCAACAATAACAATAATAATAATAATAATAAATTATTAATAATAATAATAATAATAACAATAATCATAATCATAATCATAATAATAATAGTAATAATAA
>JAOQMP010000002.1:37782350-37796695 GCA_027563575.1 Erythroxylum pedicellare
GAGAGAAACGAAAATAGGAGAGAAGAAGAGAAGTTTTGGTGAAAAAGAAGAGAAGAGAAATCAAGTTTGTTAAGGTAAGTTAACCGTCTTTTTATTGCTTTATTAAAGGAATGGGTTGTATTGAGGATGAAGGAGTTAGAGAGCAAAGAGGTTTTATGGGAAGAAGATAGATTAGGAGAACCTAATTGATTTTTAGGGTTTCTAAACTAGATCTTAAGTTTTCTAGCCTAGATGGACTACGGGTAGGTTAGATTTGAGTTTCATTTATGTTTATTGTGATTCTATGATTTTTCTGAAGTTTATAAATTTATTGAAATGTTGGTTTCGGATGGAACCTTAGTTATGTTTAGGAAACCAAGGGAATCCTACCCAAAAGCAAGGGGAAAGGCAAGCTTGACTTAGATTTCCACAAGCCTATTATGTGGGTAATGTATTTATAATTATTGTGTAATTGGGAAAATTCTTTACTAATCGTGTGTATGTGATGTGCTTGAAAATGAAATTGCTAAATTGTGAATTACTATGATGCGTTTCAAGTTATGCATGGAAAGAAGTATGACATTTTTGATAAAAATTGAATTATGAATTTTGATCATGTTATGACTTGATATTCGGTCATGCCAATTTGTATAATCAAAAAGAAAGGAAAGATCATGAAAGAGTATGAAAGCTTTTAATAAATGATTTGAGCATGATTATGTGCTTCTGATTGGGCGAGAGTGGAACCATTCTGTTCGTCATGTGCACATTGACAAGAGCCTTCTCCCGGCTGCTCGCTTGTGGCATTTAAGCTCCAAAATTGGACTCATTCTATTCATGGGGTAAACTTCAGTTTCTCCATTACGTTTTCATGGAACCCTCAAGCCGTTTATTATGCAGTGCATCTTTATATGTTCCAGTATGGTGCATATTAAAGTGTTATGTTTAATGGTTGAAGTTAATGTTGTGTATTAAGTTTTAGTTGTGTTGTTCAATGTTTAAATTGCTTGAATAAAGTACGAATGTCAGTATTGCTAAACATACATATACATATGCTTGAATATGTGGCCAATTGCCAATGGCTACATATATATTAGCCACTGAGCCATGTAGCTCACCCCATTATTCCCTCCTAAGGTGAAGATGAAGAAGATAAGTGATTCCTTGCAAGGCATTTGGGCAAAATTTCAAGATAGTAACTTTTGTCACTAAGTTAGTTTTCTCACTTTTGGGATAACTTCTTAAGCATATAAACATTAAGCATCCTGTATATATTGTATTTTGGGGTTAAGCCCTTATTCAAAGTGTCTTGATGTAATTAAGTGATGTATGAGTTTCTGATGCTTGGGGAAATGAGTTAAATAAAGAAACTGCAAAGTCCCCAAGTGTATGTGCATGTTTCTCTGGTAGATGTTCAGTTTTTGATGTAAGCCTTCCATAGGTGTAGAAGTTGTGTACTGACTTCCAAGGGAAACTAGACAAATTGAGACTAAATTAGTTAAAGTTGTCCTCTGAGAATTCGTAGTTAAATTATCTAGCTTTCCATCGATATATAGTATAGAAACTTTGGACTTCAGAGTCGAAAGTTATGCTCTTTAAAAGGTGGAAAGATGTATTGTCTATAAAGACGTATCATCTATGATGACGTCACATCGTCTATGATGACATCATTTCTTCTATAAGGATGCATCTTCTGTAAAGATGTATCGTCTATAATGACGTCATATTGTCTATGATGACATCATTTGTCTTAAGAGATGCATCGTCTGTAAGGATGCATCGTCTGTGATAATGTCATATCATCTGCGATGATGTCATATATTCCATAGAGTAGTATCCTCTGTAAGGATGCTTTGTTTTAAGTTTACCTCCCATCGTCTTAAGATGACTCCACATCGTCTTAATACCCTGCTCGTCTTAAGTTGACCCTGCATTGTCTCAAGACTATGCTTCGTATTGAGTTGACCTCGCATCGTCTTAAGACCATGCTTCGTCTTAAGTTGACCGCGCATTGTCTTAAGACCATGCTTTGTCTTAAGTTGACCACGCGCATTATCTTAAAACCATGCTTCGTCCTGCATTGTCTGAAAACCATGCTTTGACTTAAGTTGACCCTGCATCATCTTAAGATCATGCTTCGTCTTAAGTTGACCTCGCATTGTCTTAAGACCTTGTTTGGTCTTAAGTTGACCCTGCTTCATCTTAAGACTTTTGCTTCGTCTATCTCTCGGTTCATCTGTTCTTTTGTTTGTCTGCCCTCTTCGCTTCGTCAGTCTTTTGTTTCGTCTGTTTTCTGCTTTTATGACTAAGATTTCTTCCTCTGTTTACTATTGAACTGATACCATCGTCTGGTCCATTTTGATTCTTCAAACGATAGATTCTGTCTTCACAATCTTCACGAAAGTGGTAGATCTTGAAGTCCTCTTTTAAGCTACCCCAAAGAACACCTAAATCCGATACCCATAATAAAGGTTATTCAAATGTCCCCAAAACAGGTTTAGCATAGTTGAGGGCAAGTACTGTTTTCCGTTAAATGTCTCCGAATGTTTGGGTTCCAAAAATGGGATCCAACAGTAAAGGCCTGGAATGGGTTTGATTTTCAAGTTGAGCTTGTCCACCATTGTAGTTGAAACCATATTCTCAAAAGCACCACTATCAATCACAACATTTCACTTCTTTCCCGATGTAATTCACTTTATGTCGAAAAAAGATTTTCTCTTCCAATCTTCACCTCCATTTTCACTGTTAAGAAGTCTAAGCAAGACTAACATTTCAACATCTACTTCTCCAATAACGACAATTGTCTCATCACTTCCATGTTCATCTTCATTCACTTCATCGCTAAAATGGATAGATTATTCAAGTTCATTGTCAATTTCCTCCATTTCTTTCAAAGTCATAACTTTTCTATTTGGACACTCCGATTGAAAATGTCCATACCCTTGACATTTAAAACCTCTAAACTTAGTTTTAGAACTTTGTAAATTACTGGGTATATATGGAACTTTTAGAGTGTAAGGTGTAGATGAATTACTTTGCTTTGGTGGTGGAATTGGTGTTCTTTGTGGTAAGTTTTAAGGTGGTTGAAATTTCAGCTTAAAGTTAGATTAAAAAGGGCTGATTTTTTGGTTGAAAGTTTGGCTAGGTTTGGCTAATGATTTCTTAGCTTTTTAATTTGTAAGGCCAATCTCACATTTAAGAGAAAGCTTCTTTAATTCAGCGAAAGGGTCAAAAGGATAAAGATTTACCATGTCTTGTAAATCGGTGTCAAGGCCCTTGATAAATCTTGTGATGATCACTTTTTTGGTTTCCTCTAAGTCACACTTCAAGAGAAATTGGAAAAACTCCATAATGTACTCCTCTACTAACCTGCCCTTTTGTGTCAAACTGAACATTTTCTCTAACATTTTCTACCTATATTGAGGAGGCAAAAAAATTTCTTCTACTTTAACCTTCATTCGGTTCCATGTATCAATTTTGTGCTTCCCTTCTCTAAACCTCCTATTCTGCAAATTATCCCACCAAAGGGCAGCATACCCTTTGAATTTCCTAGCCACAATCTTTACTTTCTTTTCCTCAGCTACATCTTTCAAATCAAAAATTCTTTCAACCATATATAACCACTCTTGACAAACATCGACATCAATTTTCCTAACAAATTCAGGCACTTCAACCTTAAAATTAAACATATCATCTCTATCATTCCTAGGTTAAACAACATTTCTAACAGTAGTTATATGAACTGTATGATGAGGGCCTCTCCCAATCCCTCTCCCTTTTGTACCAGCTCATCCTAAATGCAAACCATCATGACTAGAAGAGTTAAATTAAGTTACCTCATCATTGAATTCATCTTCCACGGACTGGTTAGTTTGTGAATAATTTCTAGGGGCTTCATAGGTGCCCATAGTAGCAAAAGCAGTTTCTCTAGCCGTCATAGCCTCAAACTCTAGGCGTGTAGCTTCAAACCTCTCCATTTAAAGACTCATTTGATCAATTTTTGCAAACAGTTTCTCCAAATCATTTTGTGTGGGTTCAAACATGGCTAATTGGCGAACAACCTGCTCTAATACCAAAAATGAAGGAGAATTTAAGCTTAAAGTTATTGTGGGAGAAGTTTGAACAATTTTGATTTCTATTCGGTGAATTGAGAACTGGGTGTTTGAAAGGATATTTCTAGATTATAGACTAGGAATTTGGTTTTGATGAATGAAGTAGGTTTGTAGAAATTTTTGTGAATGAAGTAGGTTTGTAGAAATGCACAACATAAGAACAATTGAATGTTTTCGACAAACAAACAAGCCCAATGATTATTTTCAGAAATCAATCAAACCCTACAGAAATTGATCTACCAATTGAGAGCCAATTTCACGAAAAAAATTTCATTTACTTTTATGGATATTTTATAAATGGAAACAAACTAGCTTAAATAAGGAAAATGCTAAGAATTAGGATAGTCACATGTTGACTTCTCTCATTCCTTATAACGACCAAATTTAAAACCCTAAATAATAGCTAATTAAGTCTTTCAAACCATATAATTAAAGTCACAAATTCAAAATTAAAATTACAATAGTAAAATAAGAAAATAGGAAAGTAAATAGGTGAAATAAGAAGTAAAGTTTGCAAAACCGGACCAAAACTAATTGGGATCACTTTTGCCAGACTTCATATCCTTTTTGGGCTTCTAACTCTTGCTTAAATGGACCTTGACAAATCAGGACCTTAAAGTCTCCAAAAGGCTTCAACAAGGCCTGAAACTTAAGAAAACAATTAAACCCAATTTATTCTTCTCCAAGGCCCATTGCTTCAATATCTTGGATGGCTAACCTAGATGGTCCTCCATCACATTCTTTTTTGGTTATGAATTTTTTTGTAAAATTGAATGTTGAGCCTTATTTATTATATGTTGGGATAGTAGTTTCTATCCTAACTAGAAACTTACTATTTACTGAAAGAGTGTTTCTAGATATTAAAATATTGATTGAGGGTAAGGAGTTTTCGACAAGCCTAATCATATTGGATATTTTAGAATTTGATATTTTTCTCTGAATGGATTGGTTATCCATACATTGAGCAGTGGTCAATTGTTTTAAAAAGGAGGTTAGCTTAAGTCGATTAGTGAAACCGGAGGTGACATTTTGTGAGATACTGAAAGTTCTTTCCATTAGTATAATGACCGCTATGGTATTTAATAGAATGTTCCGTAAAGGATGCCAGGGATATCTAGTTTATATGATTTAATAGGGTAATGATGAGGTTGAATTAGGAGATATTCTAGTGTTCAGAGAGTTTCTTGACATATTTCTAGGGGAACTTCTAGGATTACCCCTAGATAGGGTAATAGAGTTTGAGATAGATTAAACTTTAAAAACCCAACCGATTTCAATTACTCTATATAAGGATCCAAGGTGTATTCAAAGATTGATCTAAGATCAAGTTTTTATTAGTTGAAATTCTATAGTAAGGATATTTTGAAAACTACCTTCAGGACTAGGTATGGGCATTACAAATTCTTAGTTATACCCTTTGGATTAACAAATACTCCAGCTAATTTTATGGATTTGATAAATAAGGTGTTTCAGGAGTAGCTAGATAAGTTTGCGATCATTTTTATTAATGACATATTAGTGTACTCATTCATTCATAAAGAGCATATAGAATACCTTTGGATATGTTTACTGGCCCAACAAGAGCACCAGTTATAGGTTAAGTTTATTGAGTGTTAGTTTTGGCTAGACAAGGTTGCTTTCTTAGGTCATGTCATCTTAACTGAGGGACTTAGTGTAGATCCCCAAAAGATTGAAGTTGTTACTAATTGGAGGCCTCCCGCCACTATGATAGAAGTTAAGAGCGTCCTTAAATTGGTAAGATATTATAGGAAATTTGTTGAAGGATTTTCCAGAATAACAACCCCACTGACCAAGTTGATGTAAAAAAAGGAGAAGTTTAAGTGGTCAAATGCCTGTCAACAAAGATTTGATTATGAAAGAAAGGCTGACGATAAATCTTGTACTCACATTATCAAAATGATTAGAGAGGGACAAAAATAATATCCACAGTTGATGAAGTTGAAGACAGAAGTTGAGACTAGGCAGATAATAGATCTTATAATAAGGGAAGATGGTACAGTGATGACAGGCGAGGATTATTTGTTCCATTTATAAGAGACTTAAAGAAAGAGATTTTAGAGGAAGCTCACTCCTTAACTTACACTATACATCTAAGTAGCACGAAAATGTAACACACTCTTAAAGAACACTATTGGTGGAGAGGGATGAAGAAGGAAATAGTAAAGTTCATTTCTAAGTGTCTAACAATCAATAAGTGAAAGAAGAACATCGAAAGCCTGCGAGATTAATCTTAAAATGAAAGTAGGAGAAGACTACTATAGACTTTGTAGTAGGATTTCTACAAAGTTAGAGGGGGCATGATGCTATGTGGGTGATAGTGGACAGGTTAACAAAGTTTGCACATTTCCTTCCAATTAATAATGATTATCCCTTAAATAGATTAACCCAGCTTTATGTGGATGAGATAGTGAGACTCTATAGTACACCGATTTCTATTGTCTCAGAGTATGACCCTAGGTTTGTATCACGATTTTGGACCAGCTTACAAAAAGCCTTAGGTGCACGCTTGAATTTTAGCATTGCCTTTCACGCCTAGATGGAAGGATAGTCAGAGAGGACTATCCAAACACTTGAGGATATGCTTAGGTCCTGTGTCATAGAGTTTAGGGGGAGTTGGGACACGCACCTACCAGTAATAAAGTTCACATACAATAATAATTATTAGGGCAGTATTGGCATGGCCCTTTTATAAGGCATTTTATGGAAGAAAATGCAGAAATATGGTATATTAGGATGAAGTAGGTGAAAGGAAATTGAAGGTCTCAAGCTTGTATATGTGACAATAAATAAAATTCAAGTTATTCAAGAAAAATTAAAGATACCTTAGGATAGGAAAAAAACCTGTACAGATAATCATCGTAAGGATCTTAAATTTGAAATTGGAGATAGAGTATTTCCTAAGATTTTCCCTGGGAAAGGTGTCCTTAGATTTGGGAAATGTGGTAAGCTAAGTCCGCGTTATATGTCAATTAAAGCTACTAGATAAGCTCGTGAGGATTCACAATGTCTTTTATATATCTATGCTTCGTAAGTATCTAGCAAACCCTTCGTATGTAACCATAGCACAATCAATGCACTTAAAGGAAAGTTTGACTTTTGAGGAGGAACCAGTACAGATTCTTGACCATAGAGAACAAGTTCTGTGTGATAAGATCATTCCTTTGGTTAAGGTAATATGAAGGAATCACACCGTAGAGGAAGCTACATGGGAACCTAAGTAACAGATGCATACATTGTATGCCCATTTATTTATATAAGGAGGGGTGATTGTAAAACCTCGAACCTTTCCTTTCATTGAATATAAATTTTTATTTTCGAAGAATAGTATTTTTGGATGAATAGTAAATCTGAGTGAATAGTGATTTTTGGGGGACCCAACCCCGAAATATTGAAAAATATCCAAAATAATTAGTAGAGTTTTATGATATTGAAACATATCAAAAATAAGTCCGATTGGATGGATTTCTGGAGTCCCAAAAGTTTAGGACTAAAATGCCCTTTTTAGACAATAATGGGTATTAAGGATTTTAAACCCATATGATTTTTGAAAGCATCCAATTAATAAGTAATGACCTTGATTAGAGTATTTCATAGTCAATTAAATAATAAGACGGTTACAGAATATTTTCAGAATATAATTTGGTTAGTTGATGAATTAAATTCATTAAAGGGCAATTTGGTCTTTATACATGGTGTGAGTGGATTAATGAGTCATTAGAGATGAGCAATTAGAGAGTGACATGTGTATCATTAATAAGGAGTATAAAAAGGTGAAAAGTAAGCCAAATTTCTTAATTCTTTTAACATCAATGTGAAAGACTAAAAACAAAAGAGAAAAGAAGAGAAAACAAAGTCAAGTTTCAGCCAAGGAGGAGAAGAAGAGTGCAGCCATTTCTTATAGGTTTTGAGTTGGGTTTGAAGAGATCATGATCAAGCTTAAGTATTCATCAATTACCTAAAAAATTGGACGAAAAAGCGGTAAGTTTTCCTAACTTAAATTGTTATTTTTTATGGGTTTTTGAATGGGATAAATGTGTTAAAGATCAATGGTGATTTTTGACTTACCATAGAGTAGATGATAAGCTTAGATGCATTTAAAAATTGAAAACAAGAAAGTAACCCAAGAAATCAAGATTGGAAAAATCATCCATGGCTAGGTTTCTTCAGTGTGATATAATCCAAAATGCTATCTTGATGTTTTATTATATTCATAACATGGTTTTGATGCTAAAGAGATAAAGAAAATGGAAGGATAATGGATGTGTATCATATTTGGATAAGCTAGAAAATTGTTGGACAAAAGTTGTAATTTTTAGTTTGATATGCTTAGATGATGCTTGGCATCGATCTTAGGTGAATTGTGTTGAAAAATTGGAAAGAAAATGAAATGATAGTATATATATGTGTCGTGAGGACAATACGACCTTAAGAGGAAATGTAACTACTTGGTGTGAGTTGTTGAAGTTTGATTGTGGTTATGGTGAATTCATTGGGCGAGATAGTGTTTTGAAGAAATTGATAAGTTAGAATGGGTAAAAGATGGTATTTAAGTAACTTTTGAAGTTAGACTTGGAAACATAAAACAATAGGTTAACTTACAGAAGTAAGCAGAAATGCAATTAGCATACATTTTACATGATTAAATACTAATCTTGCACTTGATTAAACATTATACATAGTTTTAATACCTTATTTCCAAATTTGGAAATAAATGCCTAAGAAAAATGTAGTTTGTGGAGGTAAAGGAGAGGCACAGAACGCATGATGTGCTTGACGACATTTGATTTATTTAATAATGGGTGTATTATAATTGTTTTATAATTGTTTTATTTAAATAAATTTTTTGCAAAAGAATTGATGACATTTGATTTTAAATTGTTTGATTATGAATTTTATGTGAATGATACATCACAAGTGAATATTGCTAGTATAAGTTTATGTTTTAGCAATATATGAATTAAAGTTTGAAAGTTGAATTTCATACAATTAGAAGTTACATTGAAATTATGTCATTGGTTGATAAAAAGAAATGAGTTTAGCCTATGGTACATTGTTAGGTTTTATACATGTTATTATATCGGTGTCTCATGATTAACCTATTATGGGTAAGTAATGTAGAATGGGCTTCGTAACTAGTGGTTAGCCAGTTGTGGGTAACAAAAGTATAACCAACTTCATAACTATCGATGTATATCAATTAACATAGTGAGGATAAGCGATGTATAACCAATTCCGTAACTAGTAGTTAACTAATTGCAGGTAAGCGATTCATAACTAGCTTCATAACCACTGATGTGTGGTAGTTAACCTAGTATAGGTAAATAATGTAAAACAAACTTCATAACTAGTGGTTAACCAATAGCAAGGACGCAATGCAGAGCCAGCTTCGCGACTTTATTCCTAATGGTACCATATGACAAAGACATTAGAGGTGGGCTATGTCGTTGTTGAATGCAAAAACAAATTACTTGTTTTACACTAAAAACCACAAGTATACGGGTCGTTACTTGTAGTAAAAAGCAGATATCATCCCACAAAGATTGTGCTTAGGCACCATTTAATTTAGGTTGTGTTTTGTTTAAGACTCAAATTCAAATAATAAAAACTTAAAAATAATTAAATCAAACAAACTAGCAACGAACAAATAATGTAACAAAGTTGATAGGATTGAATCATCTTATATTTTTTATGCATTTCAATGTCTTTTCAATCCTATTGTTGTGTTTAAATACTCAATTTGTATTCATATTGTGTTTACATATAGATTAAAGGAGTGAACACTAATATATGCTAAAAGGAAGAAGTTTGACAAAGTTTGGAGAGCCATCCATAGAGGAGAAACCATCAAGGGCATTTGGAGGAGAATCAAAGAAGACGCGGGAAATAAATCAGGGCCACGATCATGGGGAATTAGCCACGATCGTGATAGAGAGCAGATAAAATGGTTATGATCCTGCATTAAAGGTCACGATCGTGACCTGCACACAGACATATGTGGACAATCTTTTGAACTTAGATTTTTTAGTGGCTTTTTAGACTTTTGAGGTAGAGAAAAATACTAGGTTTCACCATAAATGAAACATGCTACATAAAGAAAGGGAGGAGGACCTAAAGGAAGGTCACACACAATCTGCCACTTTTGTAAAACTTTAAGAAGAGAGAAGGAAGGAGCAGAGAAGTTTTTCTTATTTTCTTTATGTTTAGCTAGTTTATTTCATTTTCAATGCTTTATTTTCAAATGTATTAATTTATTCATTCCATTAGTTTAAAACTTTTTTAGTGTTAATCATGTTTTTATATCTGTTATAATATTTAGAATCAATGTTTGATGGATTTTATAGTTGAAACTCATGAATTTTGTAATGAACCTTTGTGATATATCAATGGATGTTTATTCCCATAACTTTCCAATTTTATTCTTGGTTGTTTGAGTTTATTTATGCATTTTTGTCTATCTAAATTTATTAGGTATTTGAATGTTTAATGATTATGTTATAGTTTTTGTTTATTTATTATCAATTGTGCTTGATATGAACATGTATGGCTAGACTACTTAGGGATTTGGGCATATTATAAGGGTGAAGGGATGGAAATTGTGAGAATAGAGTTGAAATTGTCTTAAATTGATACTTGTAAGTCTGGGTTGGTTTGAAATTTAGGATAAATGTCATGAATTAGGAATTGCTTGTATGTTTGATCACCATTTAGGGAATTTTTTAATCTGAAGACTAGGGTTGAGCGTGTGATATGTAATAGTCTATAGTGATTCCCG
The DNA here is from genome assembly GCA_027563575.1 of Erythroxylum pedicellare. Classification (NCBI taxonomy): domain Eukaryota; kingdom Viridiplantae; phylum Streptophyta; class Magnoliopsida; order Malpighiales; family Erythroxylaceae; genus Erythroxylum; species Erythroxylum pedicellare. The sequence goes on from JAOQMP010000002.1 coordinate 37,793,235, forward strand.
AAAGTAGCATCAGGTTAGTTGAATTTATCAGGATACTTAATCAACTAAACTAGGATCCCATATCGTTAGCTTACACCTTTCGAGCTTATTAGTAGGTGGCCTAAGTTAGTTGTTTCTTAGTACCTAATGCATCTTCTCTATTAAACTTAGAGAGCCTATTCTAGGTTATAGTGGAGATTGGGCGCATTCCTAGAGCTTATTAGTTTTGCCTATTTTAGAGAAATTAAGGGTTCGAGAGCTTAATCAATTCCATAGGCTAACACTATAATGAAATTACCTTCTATTTAGATTCAAGGATCAATGAACGTCTCGGAATCCCAAATATACCTCCAGCCCACTTCTTTACCATTGTTATTAGACTTTTCTAAATTTTCCTTGTGCTTGTTTTTTTGGTTATGTTCATTGCATATTAGCTGGTTCGTCTTCATCAATTCAAGGTGTTTTGTTTTCTTTTGTTACAATAATTGAAATATCATTTGTATCCCAGCTCTTTGTGGCTAGACCCTAACTCACCATTTATTGCATAGTTTGGTAGTTAGGAATTTATTATTTGGCAGTTAGCCACAAGCTATCAAAAGTCTATAAACTTTGATTTTAAGATTAAAGATTAGAGATCACTTTTTCCTGAATTTGTCTCCCTCCTACCTTATTGAATGAATTACGCCTCACCTAAGATGTCCTAATGTTTCAATCAACCTCTTTCAAGGTGTTATCAAATGTCCCTAGCCAAATTAATTGAATTAACTGCGCAATCTCTCAATCTACAAAATCAGTCCACCAATTTCACTAGTTATCAAGCTATCCTATGGGTAATCAACAAATTAGTCAAGATCTCTCTCTTAATAATTAATTAACTTAATAAATACAGATCGATAGGGTGCCAACTCTCATTGTACAACCCTACACAATTTACCTAACTCAATTTCTCAATATATTGTAAGATTTAAGCACAATATTTATCAAAAGTATTCATTCATTTAAAACAAAAAAGCAAGAGTTCAACAAGTAGTTGAAAAGTAATCTCTATAATAAATTTAGGCACTCATAATAGGAACAAGTTCATCCATATCCATATTGTCCATAATACAAAACATACTAAAAAATAAAAATAAAAAATACAATGGTAGCTTTCTTCCCTTTTTGTATCTGTAAATCTAGAGAATGGAAACTTGATGGAAGCTCTTGATTATCTATCCCAATTCCCACCTTTTGTACGTCGAAGCTTGTGGCTTTTTGTGAACAATCCCTAAAACTTGTGAATGGTGGCTGCTAAATATGTGTATGTGTATTAGTCACCTAGGGATTTTTTTAGGGTCTAAAATGATTGAAAAGTCCCTTGAAAACTTGAGTTTGGAAGTGTTTTCACGTTTGTCCCAATGCTGGTGATGATCGTGGCATTGAGTAAGCTCTTTGTCACGATTGTGGCATGCAGGTCATGATTATGAGCTAATCATGGTACTTCTATCCTAGTGCTTCTGTCACGATCGTAGCCTGCTTGCCACGATTGTGGGCTTGTGTTTTAGTTCGGGTCTCCTCTGAAACTCCTCTATTCTTTGATATTAGCCCTGAAACACTAGTAAACTCATCAAGGCAACTCAAATACACAACATTGAAGCTCAAAAGAATGCTCTAACCCGTAATAATTCTAACCTCAGCACACACTAAATAATCAAATTAACTACTAAACATACACCAACTACCCGCAAAAACAGAATGCAATCTATAACTATCAACATCCCCGTACTTAAACATTTGTTTGTCCTAAAAAAATCTAATATAACCAACAATTTTTTTTTTACTTCATTTTCACAAAGATTAAAGCATACAATTCCTCAAACTTTGACCAAGTCAAGTGTCAAGTTACTACACATATCATGACTAATTTTCATTGGCGCACATAAGCAAACTTAACTTATGAAACCATCACTCAAAGATAGGTATAAACTCAAAGTAGACCTTCCTTATAGATTTCACTCATTTCTCTCAAGTGTTTGATGGTTAGTGTATCGCTCAAACTTCCTATAGGAAACCACACTATCATTCTTGTCCACAATGATTGCATGCTAAGATAGATCAAAAGGACTTTATTTTGGGTTGTAATGTGGCTAGGTTTAAGGTGGATCAAAAAGGTTTTAGGGGTTTATCACAAGCATTTATAAAGTACAAAGTGTATAAAGGGATGAAAAAGATAAACTTATGAGATATTCAAATGGATATGACTACTACTCCGCACTTATTAATGCTCCTACATATTAGTCGTTTTTCTTTTCTTTCTTTTCTTTTCTTATTATTTGATTTTGTTCTTTTTTCTTTTCTTTTCTACCATTAAAAAGAAATAATGAACAAAAAAAACAACTATATGCAATGTTCTCTAAAAGTAGAAGTACTAAAATCTGCTCAAAGTATCTCGGAAAGGAAAAGAATTATAGAAAAAAAAGTCCTAAACTAAAGTATCACTTAGCACTTTATTAGCTTGTGATCAGGCAAGCTAATGGGGTTTATGGATTTTAAAATGGGGGTGATTTCAAGAAACAAAAGGTTAAAGGTTCAACGGGGCTAGCAAGGGATAATAAAAGGATATGTCATTTAAACCAAGCGTTAAAACAAAAGGTGCCTTGATCAATTCTATCTAGCATGCATCTAGTACATTTAAATCGACTCAAAGCAAGTTCTAAAGGTAATTACCTAAGGAAGAATCAGACAAACAAGGAAATGAAATGACTATAGAATGGATTCATAAAGGCTCAATTCCTCACATAGGCTCAAATGAAAATCCATTATTCTTCTATACACTACCTCATTGCTCAAGTGTCAAGCTCTGAGTAAGCTTATGCAGTCAACTACTTTTATCACTCCACATGGTTCACTCTCCACTCAAGTAGCCTAATTTAAGTTCACGTATAAACTTAATCTCATTCCAACTAGCATGATAGAATCTTATGGAAACACATTCATCACAAAAATTCGAATGTAAGGGAACGACATACCTAATATAACAACCTAACATACATCCTAAATGACATGCAAAAATGTAAACATAAATGAAAAGACTACCTCCCTACATTTGCACAATATTTTCCTCAATGTGAAAAGGAGAACATCCAAAACCAACAAACAACACAATGAAAGATAAAACACAAAGCATAAAACATAAGAAGAATAATGGAAGAGGATAAAGGCCAAATGGACTCATAGTGGTGGGGATGATGGAGGTGGCATAATTTTCCTCTTATTATTTAGTCCTTTAATAATCTATGATGCATAACAAACCTCCAAGTAACCTCAAAACACATAATTAATACCTAAATAATAAGAGATCGAAGGGTGAAACAAGTTAAAACCCAATCAAAGCTAAACTAAACACTATCAAATCAAAACAAAATCACACAAAGCATAAAACATAAGAAGAATAATGGAAGAGGATAAAGGCCAAATGGACTCATAGTGGTGGGGATGATGGA
>JAOQMP010000002.1:37799480-37811400 GCA_027563575.1 Erythroxylum pedicellare
CCTTCTAGATCTCCCGTTTTACTTTATATGGTGATTAACACACAAGATCTCATCTTGGTGTTAAGACTTGATGGGTACCTAGTCCATCAAACTACTGGCACCAGTTTAATTACCAAATCTCCTTAAAACTTCTAGAAATGATGATAACACTATAAACTCTTTATTTGAGTGAATATTCCCTGATACATGTTTTAATTGATAATTCCAACATGCAGACACTAGATTAATACTTTGTAAAAATCCATTCAGATCATATCAAGAATTATAATGAAACACATACGAGTTCACCACTCTTCAAGATTGTGGTCTATAATAAGCGAATGTTTAAGTTGTATGTTTTAAGATTAAAGTAACGACCCACTTTATTCTTACTTGATTCCAGATTCATTTAATAGTGCCATTGTCGATAGTCAACTATTATCATGATATGAAACTCATCATTCCCTTTAAGAAAACTCCTTTACTTATATGGAAATAAATCGCAACACTACAGTCTAAACCATAATCAAGCGACCAACTTGATTATTCAACTGTAAATCTATTAATTTAGATTATTATAATATACATATTTCCCATATATCTCTATGTATATGTTCCCATACATCTCTATGTATATGTCTATTATTTACAAAAGAATCTTGGTTCTTTTTAACTAGATATATAATGCTCAAACAAATATAACCAAAGAAATTAAACATGGGAGTTGGTCGATCTTCGCTGAAGGTAAAAATTTAATCAGTTTGAAGTGGATTTTCAAAACAAAATATTTGGCGGATGGAAGTATTCAAAAGCGTAAAGCAAGGCTAGTGGTCAGAGGATTCATGCAGCAACAAGGAATCGATTACGAAGAGACATTCTCTCCAGTAACGAGATTTGAGACAGTCAGAATAATTCTTGCAGTTGCAGCTCAAAAACAATGGAAAGTACATCAGTTCAATGTTAAGTCCACTTTCTTGAATGGCGAACTAAAGGAGGAGGTATATGTGAGCCAACCACCAGGTTTTGAAAATAACACTGACCAGAACAAAGTACTTCGCTTGTGGAAAGATCTCTATAGACTTAAACAAGCACCGCGTGCTTGGTATAGCAAGATCGACGAGTTCTTTCACAAGAACGGTTTTGAGAGGAGCTTTCATGAACCAACACTCTATATGAAAAGGCAAGGTACTAATAATTTGCTCATAGTAAGTCTTTATGTGGATGATATGATCTATATCGGCTCATCCTTACAGATTATACATAAGTTTCAAGCTTCAATGAAAAAGATGTTTGACATGATGGATTTAGGAGAGTTGTAGCATTTTCTAGGGCTAGAAATTATTCAAACTCAGGAAGGAATGTTTATCTCACAAAAAAAATATGTGGATGATACACTGAAAAAGTTTAATATGCATGGGTGCAAGATCGCTTCAACACCAATGAATATCAGTGAGAAACTGAAATCAAATGATGAAACTGGAGTGACAAATGCAAGAATTTATAGAAGTCTGGTTGGAAGGTTAATATATCTTACTCATTTGCGTCCAGATATTACTTATACTATTGGTGTTCTATCTTGATTCATGCATAGCCCGACAAGGCACCATTTCGGAGCTGCGAAGAGAGTTCTACGTTATTTAGCAGGTACGAAAGGTTATGGAATTTGGTTTTACAAAACTGAAGATTTCAGGCTCAAAGGATTTGCAGACAGCGATTGCGCCGGCTCTATGGAAGACAGGAGAAGCACTTCCGGCAGTTGTTTTGTTCTGGGTACAGCTGCAATTTCTTGGAGTTCGAAGAAACAAGCCACAGTAGCCTTATCCTCGACAGAAGTTGAATACGTAGCAGCTACTGCAGCTAGCCGTCAAGCGGTGTGGCTAAGACGAATTCTCAGTGACTTGGGGCATGAATAAACTAAAGCTACCAGTATAAAATGTGACAACAAATCAGCGGTTATGTTGGCAAAGAACCCAGTATACCACAGCTGAACCAAACACATCGAAAGCAAGCACCACTTCATAAGGGAGCTTATTGCAAAAGAAGAGGTTCAATTGTAAGAGTGTCGAAGTGATGAGCAAATTGCAGACTTATTGACAAAAAGTTTACCTCAAGTAAAACATGAGAAATTTAGCACCAAACTGGGACTTTCAACGTTCAAATGAAGGGGGAGTGTTGAGATTTTTTTAATTCTCACATGTCTGGTACAGTTAATGTTGAATAAGTCTTCCTGTGATATTTTCAAACTAGAGAAATTAATCCAGTAGTTGAGATCTTTTAGGTTGAATATTTTTCTTTTTTACGTGAACGTTTGTTTTGTATTGCCTATTTAAAGGCAGTGAAGTTTTCTTAATAAAGTATCTCGCATATCAAAAGTTGCTTCCAATTTTCTTCTTGCTTTGATCATAACTCCAACAATGACATTCATTAGTTTGAATTAATTAGTTAAAATTAGCTACCAATTTTGGGATGATTTAATGAACCCCACGAAAATTATCTTTACTTGCGTAGTTACAATCCTGGCCCATGGAATCGAGTACACAACTTACATGCCAAGTTTCTCTAGATGAAGCGTCGCCATCAAAAAACTAACAAGCAAGTGAAAATGATAAGTAGCTGGCACATAATATTTCAGATCCTGACTTACCAACTCACATCATTTCAACTTATAATAGAAAATTCAATTGGCAACCTCTGCTGGTTGACGACAGGGCAAGCAAGTCCTAGATTAACAGGGCAAGCAAGTCCTAAATTAAGCCAATTCAGGATCCAGCCAGATTATTCTTCACTTTCAGTTCAACAAAAAACAATGTCCACATTAAGAGTTTAAGTAATAGTTGATACTTGTTCAAGATTTGCTTTATTTTTTTCATAGAATAAAAGGGAAAAATTAATCAATTGTACAAAATCTTTCAATCACTTCAGCATTTGTAAGTCCAGCCTATGAATATTACACAGCTTCAAAGAGACGTTTGATGAATAGTAGCACTAATAATTCAGGAAAGTCGAAGTGTACTTCTTTGACGACATAACTGTAGAGAAATTGGCCGCGAGAACGAAGATGTCTTGTACATGGGCTACAGGAATGTACATGTTCTTGTCTTGCGTGATTTCTTCTTTGGTTTTGGCGGACGCAAAGCAACCTTTATTGCAGCATCAAATACAGCCTTCACATTCTGATGAAAAGACAATACCCAAAAAATTAAAACGAAAAAGGAATATAGTAAAACTGTATATCAATATTTATTAATCTTGAAAAAACCTTGGAAAAACAAATCCCTTTGTGGCGCTAATTCTGTATTTTACAGGATGATTATATATGAACGAACATTTCACCTGTTGAGTTTTGGAACTGCATTCAATGTAACTGACTGCACCGATCATTTTCTTCAATTCCTCACCCTGCCATTAATTTTTTCGTTAAGGTTAAACTGAACTTCAGGAGATCAAGAGCATGTATAGTGTTGTGGTCATATCACTGTTACATTGGATGACATGCCTGAGCTGTTGTTATTGGTGTTACTCCAGGATGGTCAAGCAAGTATTGCTTATCACTTCTTAAATCTGCATTTCATAGATATACATTAGCAATCAGATCAGTAGTTAACATTTTACGTGAAACAGTGAATAAAATGCGATGATTAATCAATTGAAAAAACGCGATCACTGACAGAAAATTAGGTTCTACAAGGATTTGGACATTATATGAATAGTTGACAACAGCATTGCTTGTTCTCAGATTAAATTGCTCACCAAGCTTAGTTCCCACGAGCACGATAGGCACATTTGGAGCGTAATGCCTTAACTCAGGAATCCACTGTTAACAATAAATTCAGAAGTTAATTATCTCAAGTGATTATTCTAAAAGATGGTGTGAAAGGGGAAAATTAAAACAGATCAATTAGGCAAGGCGGAAAAGAAAAAGAAGACCTTTTTGTGGATATTTTCGTAGCTAGCTTTGCTGAAAAGGGAAAAGGCCAGCAAAAACACATCAGCTCCTCTGTAACTTAAGGGCCTTAGCCTGTTATAATCTTCCTGCCCTGAAACGTACACGAGTTTAATTGATATCATATATGTATATATTGCTTCACCTGATTTTACAAAGGCAATCAAAAGTACAAAGTAGACTGCATCGGAGATTAGTTTAGGAGCTTTGAAAGGACAATTAACAAATAGCATGTACTCACCGGCAGTGTCCCATAATCCCAGATTCACTGTACTGCCGTCAACCACCACATTAGCACTGAAATTGTCGAAAACTGTAGGTACATAGTCCTGCCAAAAATATATAGGAAAACTGTGAAACTGAGAAATTCACTACCCCAATTTCGTAACAATCCTCATGCTCACCAAACAAAAATGACAAGCATCCAAACATATATAGCAAGACAAATGACTAAAGAAATACCGTAGGAAAGGTGTTGCTAGTGTAAGATATGAGCATGCATGTCTTTCCTACAGCCCCGTCACCTACAGTCACACACTTGATAAACCTTGCTGTACTCATTTTCTTTTCTCCAAACCCTTTAAACAAAGCCTTCTCCGGTCTTCATTTATGCTACTATCTTTCTACTTATACATATAACAAGACACAAACTGAGGAAAAGAAGTACTTTACAAGTATGAAAGGAAAATGGAAGCCAAGATGGTTTAGCTTTTAACAACCTACAAACCTAACATCCCCCACTAGCTGGAACCGTAACTTTGATCCAATTTTAAATCATTGCAATGGGGCTATTATCTTGCCCTTTTCTGTCCTTTTCTTTTAGTGCAAGGTCAGAGTCAGATGTGGGTAACAAAGTAGGTTTGGTGCTGGTTGTTAGTTGGGATTAAGTGTAGCAGAAGGGAGCCAAGAATTAGCATATGAAAAGAATTGCTTTAGTAACAATGCACGAATCATACGAATAATGAGAATTATCATGAAGAAGGCGAAAGAGTTTGTAACATTTATTTGTTTGTTGTATCTTTCCGCAACGTTGTCAGGTTATTTTCTGCTTATCTGGGAATAACCTAATTTAGTTCGCAAGTACTTCCGTAGTAATTTCTAGAGAGATTGAATAAGTCTGTAACAAATTAACATCAAAATGCGCAAAAAGTTGAAGTTTTGTTTGCAATATTTTAAACGAAGTGTAAAAGCAGATCTCTCACTTTTTCTTTAATGAGTAAAGTAATTTTAAAATTTAGAACTTTATCTTGTTAAGGTTATCAAAAATATTAATTTGTTGTAAATGTAACTTATCATTAACTCTATTATTAACGTTGATAACGTAAAGGGTCACATAAGATGGTTCATTTGTACGTCAGCCACATATATTAATTATATTAAGTTTTAAAAAATAAAATTAACTGAAATAGGTTAGAAACTAAAATAAGCAAGAATTACCGTAAATATTGTTGCAGTCACTCTTTGAATACAAGACTTGAATTTTCTCGAATGCTTGAAATTTTTATTAAATTCTTAATATTTTCCAATCCTTTATTTATTTTGAATATTTCATTTTCTAAATCTGTGGAAATCAATATTTTGTTTGGTTTATGAAGCCATTATAGTCATCCTAATTTCTCAAAAATCCCTTTGGTTTCAATTATATTCTTAATGTCTTTAAGCTTAAAAAATCCTAGCTTATATGTTTTTCATCCAATCTTACCCAAATATTTCATGTTATATATAACAAAGTAGAGTATTGGCTACGGAAAAAAGTGTAATTAAATGTTTCAAAAACATCATATATAGTTATTTGTGATGTTTCTTATTCGTCACACAAAAGGTCGCCAATTTCCTATTGCTGAAAGCTATAGGTGACGGTTTTTAGAAATCATAGGCAAAAAATTAGATACAAAAAGATTTTGTAGCTAAAAATCGAATCTTAGGAGGTAAAAAATTGGCGCCAAATGATTAATAACAAAAATAACATGTAGCTAATGGTTTTTAGCTACATCTTTATCTTCATAGCAATCTAGTATTAGCTAAGTTTTTTATAACGTAGCCAAATGTTATTTGCTATGTTTTTGATAAGGTAGCTAAATCTTATATGCTACATTTATAATAATGTCACAATATATTATTTGTTGCATTTTTAATCCATTATATTAAACAATATGTTTTGTACATAATGTAATGACATATTTTTTATTGTGAATTATTTAGTTATTATTATGAAATTAAATCTTAGAAAATATTATTAATTCAAAAAATTGAACATTGTATAAATAAAGTAAAATTATATAAACATCCAAAATCTACGCAATAAACTCAACAAAAATCTCTTGAGAAGATGCAGTCTCGTTGTTGATTGGCACAAAATCGTGTGGAATAAGGCACTCACTCCTCCCCTTTTCTTCATCCTTTGACTTGCTATCCAAAATAACCTTAATACAACAGATAGATTACCATACCTACAAGTCGATAAACACTGCCCTATGTGTAAGCTTCAAGCAGAAACTCGAGGCCATCTCTTTTTCATCTGCCCTTTTAACCTCAACATATGGCAAAGCATTACAACGAAATGTTGTTGGGCTGCGTCTGGTGACTCCATATGGATATCACGCATAGATTATCAATTGAAACAGCTAATTCGAAATACACTAGACACATCTTCATTCTTGCTTTGGGGACTTATGTATATGCACTATGGAAAGAACGTAAACTTAGAAGTTTTACAACTGGAAGCTTAATAAGGGAAGCCATTCACTATGACATTATTCGACATATCCAAGAGCTGCTGATACCGCGGAACCCCATCCAACATCGTTGAACTGATAACTCATTTTCATTAAATATATGAGCTCATGTATGCCTGCTCTATTACTTCTTGATTTCTGGGTTTGTTTTTATTCCTTACAAATCTATGTAAGGAGTGTAAAGGATATACCCCTTATTTTTTTTCTTCTATGTTTTGTTTTCCATTATTTATCAATTAATACCATTTATTTTTCAAAAAATTATATAAATATCATTAAATTGTACCAACAAAAAAATATAACATTAAGGGATGGTCATTTGTCCCTATACAAGATATAAATGAGAACTTGAACAATTCTTATAGACAAAACAATAAATAAAAGGATCAATTTACAAATTATAATATGTCATGCTCGTATTACAAAAATATTAGAGCATAACCCAGATAACTACATAATGTTTTCCATGCCTATGAACTTGTAATCATCCCAAAAAACTTAGTTAAAATCAACTAAAAATATTATGAGAGTATTGATAGAATAAGTATTTAGGTTTGATTAAAACAAACACCACATAACTTTACCATTCACAATCTAATCAGTCAATAGTTGCACCTTTATGAATTTTGTAATTTGAGAAAAAATCATTAAAATTAAATTATATTACATATAAGAGGTGCTAGAAAAAGTATAGGAGACAGAATTAATATCCTTCATATTCCTCTTTATTTCTATCATAATTCGGGTCAAATAATATTTTAAATAACATATCATGTTTTGCTAATTTTGCTTGAGTTTCTTGTTTCTTAATTACTTCAGCTTGTAATGTAGCCCTAAGCTTGTTGTTTTCCTCTTGAAGGTGTTCAATGATTGTTTTATATGTTGAGGTTGAAATATTTGGCTTAGGCCATAACCAAGGCATTTCACATAGTCGAAACGAGTACCAAGTACTATATCATAAATGTCGTCTACATTAAGCTCATTCCCCTTAGGCATAGCCTTCTAATAGCTCTTACATCTTATTTAATCATCAACATTAATTGCATTAGTTAGATAAATGTTACTAACATTACAATAACCAATAGAAAAAAGCACTTTCATGATACATTAATCACATTACATCATAAATGTTACCAAAATTACAGTAAGACAATGGAAAGAACCCTTTCATGATACCTATAGTCATCATAATCAAGATCTTCAAAATCATCATCATTAATTGCATTATGATTCGAATCTTCATTGCTATTATTGTCGGACAAAGTATCATCATTGTCATATAATTCATCCTTAATATAGTCTTCATTCCTTTCGATGACAAGATTGCTTTGTACTTCAATTGTTTCTAGTATATCGGATCAACATTGATAGGTAGTCTAGTATGTGTTTAGTTGTTAAATTGAATTATTAGTGCATGTTTAGGTTAGGATTGTGTTATTTAGTTAGATATATGTGTTTTGAGTGCTTAATGGGTTAGAGCATGCTAATGAGTTTAAATTTTGTGTATGTGAGGTGTCTTGATGTATTTGTTAGTGTTTAAGATCAAATACGAAGAATGAAGGAGATTCAGAGGAAGCCCGGAGCAAAGCCCAGAGCCACGAATGTGACAAAAGCTTGGTGGGTCTGCCAGGATCGTGGCCCCATTTGTGACGATCATGAAAGAGGGAAAAATCATGTTCCACGAACATGGCACTATAAGCCACGATCATAGCCTGCGTGGCAATAGACACTGACTGACTTCTAAAATGTGACTTCTTTAGTGATATTTCGGACTTTTGGGCTCGGATAAACCCTAATGTTTATCCTAAATGGAAAAGTTTTTTTTGTGTGTAGAAAGCCTAATTGGAAAAGATATATAAAGAAAAGAAAGAAGACCTAAAAGGGGAGCACCATTTCTGCCACATTGAGAAAGATCCAAGGGAGAGGAAGTATAAGAGAGAGAGAGGAAGTATAAGAGAGAAGGAGGAGAAAGGAAGAAGGAGAAGAAGGGCTATAGTGTTGCAATCTTCCCGATCTATTTCGACCTTTCCAAATGACATTCAATTCATATTTATTATTCTTTCTTTTGAATGTATGAGATGTATTTGATAGTGATGGATTTCGGTTTGATGATGTTGTTCTAAACTCCTTAGGGATTTGTTCTTCAATGAATGTTAGTGTGATTTCTTTTGATGTTAATACATTAGGTATTATGATTATTTGTTGTATTTGCATGCTTCGGTAACAAATCAAGAGAGTGAACCGATAGCAAAATGATTACATTGGGCAATGAGAGTTAAACAAGTTAATAGATCACGCAAATAATCAAATTGATAATTGATACGAAGAGAAATCTCATGTGTGGACCTGATAGTCTATTAGAGGGCTTAAGATCTAACTAGATGTGTGGGTTTTTGTTAATTAAGAGATTGCAAATTCCATAATTCAATTAGGGGTTATGATTTAGGGTTTAATTTTCATAACTCAAGGGAGAGTAATCCACCCTTCGAAATTCAATGACCGATACCGTATTAACTCAAAAGTAATCATGCTAGCATTTGATGATAAGATAAATCCCCCTACTCATAATCGACTAATCTTCCTTATGTGGTTTTCAATTGTTCATTAATAGTGCTTAATTTAGATTCATTTTGTATTAATTTTACAATTTAATTTTCAATCAATCCATATTTACAAATTTACTTTTCTGTTTAGTTTTTATTTTCTGTTTAATAATCCTTTTAGGCCTTAAATAATTTAGAATTAGAATAGTTCACTAACTCCTCGTAGGATCGACACCTTTAATACTACAAATTTATGATCCATATACTTACATTGGAAGTAAAACTTGCTTAACAAGTTTCTGGTGTCGTTATCGGGGAGTTAGTAGGATTAATTTAATTCTTTTAGTTTAAGGAGTTTTCGCCACTCTTGTGTCCATGCATCCAAATCGAACTTCTGGTAACTCTTACGTTTATGCAATTTCTGGTAAATATTTTATTCAAGCAATTCCATAAACATAAGAATTACCAGAAGTTTGAGTTAGATAGCCGAGATGTTAGAATTTGACATTGCCCAGTTAGAGTGAGCACTCTGAAGAGCTAGACGTGAAGAAGAAGAGAATATCAAAGCAACCATAGCTGAGGAATTTCATCAAGATTTTTAGCAAGGAGGAAATTAAGGGAAACAACCACAGAACGTCGTATATTTCATGAGACCGGATTTAATGCGCCCAATTAAGGTGTCACTAGACCACCTATTCAAGCACCTTCATTTGAAATAAAGCCAACCTTACTAAACATGTTGCAAATAAATGTGAAATTCTACAAACTGGTCAATGAGGATCCTAACATGCATATAGTAAATTTCCTAGAAATATGTGATGTCTTCAGATATCATGGAATTTCATATCATGGAATTTCAGAAGATGTTAGGATGAGGCTCTTCCCTTTCACATTAAGGGATAGAGCAAAGGTATGGTATTATTCACTTAGTAATACAAATGTCACAACTTAGGAGTAATTGGTGTATTCATTCCTAGAAAAGTACTTCCCCCTCATGAAGACTACCAAAATCATCAAGAAAATTACAAACTTTTAGGAAAGTGATGGGGAGTCACTATATGAAGCTCGGGAAAGATATAAAGATTTGCAAAGGAGTTGCCCTCACCATAACCTACCTAATGAGTTCCTGATGCAAACTTTTTATAATGGAGTGAACCCATCTACCTGAGGAACTATTGATGTAGCATTAAAAAGATCATTGATGAGGAAGACGGTGGACGAAGTAGAAGAGTTATTGGAAGAAATGGCTAGTAACAGTTGTCTTTAGACAACAGGAAGGAGAAGACAACCCAACACCATTCGGAAGCAAAAAGGAACTTGAGTTGTTGACCCAATTACATAAATACAAGAAAAGATTGAAAACTTAACTCGACAACTAAACAATGTGAAGGATTCTTCCTTAGCTCTGCGAAAGTTGTTCAATAAAAATGTGAGCTGTGTGGGTAAATAAACCATAACACCATTGATTGTTTCCTAATGAAGGATAATAAACCAGAATAAGTGAATTATATGGGAGTGTAATATGGTCAAAGAGGGAGAACAACCTTTAGTCAAACACCTACAACCTTAGGTGGAAGAATCACCTGAACTTCTCTTAGTTGAACAATGTAGGAGGTCAATTATGAGATCAAGGGCCACCTAGTTTCCAACAGGAGAAACCAAACTTGATGGAATCTAAGTTGTATAAGATTTTGGATAAGCTTGGAAGCCTAGATGATGCACAAAAGAATTTGGAAGGTAGATTTAAGTAAGTAACAAAGAATCATACCTCTTTTATCTATAATTTGGAGGTTCAAATAAGCCAATTGGAAAGTGTGTTGTCTGCATGAAATGTAGGGAATCTCCCAAGCACTCCTGAAATAAAATTGAGAGAACAAATAAAAGCTATCACACATCAAAGTGGGAAGGAACTTGAATAACCTACAAAGACAAGAGCTACAAACCCTCCTTTTGTTGAGAAAGACTAAGAAAGAGAGAAAGACATGGATATGAGCGAATACCCTGCTTATTTTGCCCCTCCACCATATCCACCCAAAGTTCCATATCCTCAATGATTGCAAAAGAATAAACTAGAAGCACAATTTGCAAAAGTTTTAGAGAAATTAAAGACATTATAGATAAATCTTTCATTCATTGAGACTTTAGAACACATGCCCAATTATGCTAAGTTTTTTAAAGACATATTATTGAAGAAGTGTACTTGGGAAGAGAACCAAACGGTAGCTTTGACTGGCACCTATAGTTCCATAGTCACCAGTAAGACGCCATCCAAGCTAAAAGATCCAGGAAGTTTCACAATACCTTATGCAGTTAGTGATTTTGAATTCACAAAGTGCCCATGCGATTTAGGAGTGAGTATCAATCTTATGCCTTTGTCGATATTCAGGAAATTAGGGCTCAGTGAGGTCAAGCCAATTTCAATGCTAATTTCGTTGGATGATCAATCTATTAGAAGACCACTTAGAGTGGTGGAAGAAATTCTGATTCAAGTGGACAAGTTCATTATTCCTGTGGACTTCGTAGTTCTTGATTTTACAGAGGATAAGACCTTTCTATTGATTTTTGGGCGACCTTTCACGAACATAGGAAAAAAATTAATCGATGTTCATAAAGGAAAGCTGACGCTTCGGAACGGTGAAGATTAAGTAGAATTTAATATGAAAAAGGACAAAAAGAACCCGAAGGAAAGCATCATATGTATGAAAATTGAAATTATGAAT
>JAOQMP010000002.1:37811500-37825657 GCA_027563575.1 Erythroxylum pedicellare
TAGAGATTGTATCCTAGGTTATTCGGTGGTTAGGTTTAATTAATGATTGTATCTTCATTA
This sequence comes from Erythroxylum pedicellare, assembly GCA_027563575.1. Taxonomy (NCBI): domain Eukaryota; kingdom Viridiplantae; phylum Streptophyta; class Magnoliopsida; order Malpighiales; family Erythroxylaceae; genus Erythroxylum; species Erythroxylum pedicellare. Next base: position 37,811,561 of record JAOQMP010000002.1, read on the forward strand.
AACACTACCTGAGGGAAAAATCAAGTTAATTATTAACCACGATTAATAGTTGCTAGGAGAGGTTAAAGAATAACAGATCAATGAAATATGTTTAATTAAGGTCTAGCCTGAGATTAAACCAAAAAATCGGGTTCCTACCGAATTCCCCACTTTATTCATTATTTGCATGTTTTTTAATTTGTTTTTATTAGTCTAGCATTATTTTATTTTCTTATTTCCAAAATCCAAAACCCTCATTAAACCTAAATGCTAGTTACTTTCATTTTGTAAACCTTACCCACACTTTCTGTGAGATCGACCGAGACTCACCACTGCTATAGTAGTAGTCTAGTTATTTTATTTTGACTACTATTACGATGCATTGTCAATTTTGGCGTCGTTGTCAGGGAGTGCAGTGTTTTATTTTAGTTTTTGATTTTAATTGATGTTTTGTATATATTTTTTCATAATTGGTTTCTCTTCAGTTATTTCGTGATCCTTTTTCTTATTTTGTTACATGTTTATGATTTATAAAATAAAAAAATCATAGATGGAAGTAATTTTTTCTTTAAGTCTTACTCTCAATCCTATAACCAAGGTTAGACTAATTAACCTAACTTTGGTTATGGATGGGATAACTATCAGAATTACTTCTATGATAGTTTGCAGGACACACAACAATTCTCATATAGATCGAAAGCTTCCTGTCATGACTCTGAACCATCTCTAGAAGAGTTTATTAATATTATGAACACTAATACTTTGCAATTACAACAGAATACTCTATGATTCCAACAGGATGGAGGGCAATTTCCGCAAAATACATGGTATAGTGCCCAAGATTCGGAGAGCCAACATTACTCAAGTACATCTTTAGAAGAATTGCTTAATATTATGGCTGCTTACAATCTTCAAATTAAACAAGATATGCAGCAGTTCCAACAGAATACGCAATAGTTGTTTCAGCAAGGTGTACAACAAATCTAATAGGATGCTCTACAATTCCAGCAAGATGCATTGCCTTGATGGGGAGATATCAATCATCTGGAATCACAAAGTGAGGAGGAGCATCCGTATCAACCTGAGGTGTACCCAATGAACATTTGTGTAGAAACTTTACAAAGATGAGGAGCTTGAGAATTTTAAGAGCATTACTCAAGGAGTTGCTTGTGTAGAAGAAGCAGAGGAGGAGCTCGAAGTAGAAAAAGACATATCTTTTAGCTCAAAGGTAAGTACCAAATTCTGTTTTATTATTGAGAATGACTTTTCACCCTTACATAACAGCTTGGAGGAATTAAATGAGGAAGAAAAAGGTAAAGAGACATTTGAGACCTGTCCGGAGTGTATGAACTCAATCAAGATTGAGAATCTGAGGACAACGAAGATGCTAAATAGGGATGATGATCAACTAAGGCCCTATTTGGAACAACCCTGCATGGAAGTGGCACTAACTGTAGTACCAAAAGATCATAAATTTTTCATGTAAGGAAAGTATTCAGTCGAGTCAGTGACCCTAAACCAAGGTGCTTCTTGGGACGCACCTCAAGGGAAGTAAATTTCTTTTCCTTTACTTTTTCGCACTAGTTATAATATACATGTAAGTAAATTTCTTTTCTTTTAATTTTTTACACTAGTTATAATATGCATGTGTATTTTTTAATTTGTTTTAAGTTTTCGATCAAAATGAGAGAGAGAATAAAACAAGCAAACAAACATTTTCTCGTTCGCTTTTATTTATAGGATTATATAGTCATAATTAGAGTGTGAATTGGCTAGAGAATTTCATAGCAACTTTAGCATATACTTTTACTTTTGTAATTGGTTGATATGCATTATCTTTAGAAGAGTAGTGACAAGTGGTAGACGAAGCCAGTGAGATTTTAAGCGTTATTATACTAACACCTTCATTAGCCTCATTGTCTTTTAATAATGTGTGACATTCATAACATGTGCATCTTGATTTTACTTTGAATTTCTATTCGAGACCATATTTTTATCACATGCATTATCATGGAAATGATTAGGCATTCTTTTTTTTCTGAACTACATTAGCAAAATGGCCTACCCTATTAACATGATCTTTCTCTTGTTAACCCCCTTTGAGCTTTATCCCTTTCCTTTTGTATAAGCCACATTTTATGCTTTTAAACTTAACCAAATGTCTTACCCAAGTCATAAAGCTAATAGAGCATTTATGATTGGTGAGTTTGTGGATGTACAAAAGTGTAAGTGTGGGGGGTGTACATATTTATGGGTTGGTTAATGTTGGGATGTTTTGTTATGTCTTTTCATTGAAATTCACATGTTAATATAGTTTCTTTTAATGTTAAAAAAAGAAAGGAAAAGAAAGAAAGAAAAGAGATAAGCACAAGAAAAGAAAAGAAAAGAAAAAGAATGAAAGAAAGAAAAAGAAAAAGAATGAATTTTTTGGTTTAAATAAATTTATCAAGGAGGAAGGGCATATGAGTTTGCAAAGTTATTCATAATTAATGCATCTTCCTAGAGTTGTAATGAATGTGTTATTTGAGTATGTTGAATATGAGGTAGTTGTTGGCTTAGAAAGTTCACTATTGTGGTTTCAATGTATTGTTGGCATAAATTGTATGAGTGATTCCTTTGAATTAGTATATGATTCATGTAGTTTGTGTGTGAGAGCTTAAATGAGTTATGAAATATAAATGTTGCATGCGTCATAGCTGATGATACCTAATTTTTAATGAGTGTTAACTTGTGCACTTGATGTTGCTTTGTTTCACTAGCTTTAATGCCTTTCATACTACTTAACCCAAATACATCTCACTTTACCTTTACCCACATTACAACCTTAAAAAGTCCTTTGATCTATGATTTTGCATGTAAACATTAGTGGTGAAGAAATGAAATGATATGCAAAGTTGTGGATTGTCATGATCATAAATGGTACTGAGTGTACCCGTGGATATATTTTAGTTAAACACATTTTTCGAGTCTGCCATTAGATTGCTCAATTTTAAAAGGTATTGAATGTTGATTGATCATGAGTAAAAGCTTGGAATATTGATTTTTTATTATGATTTTTTAAAGTCATTCATCTTTGTTTATGATTATGTATTCTTGGAACATAAGGGAAATGAGAAAATGTTTTAAGTCGATGAGCTTAAATTTGATGTGTTCGCCCGAGGATGGTCAAAAGCTAAATGTGGGGAAATTAACATGTGCTTAATTGATTGTTTTATTATTTCATAACACTTAGCGATTAATGACATAAACTTACTTAAGATACTCGCTTTAGTTCATATGTAGTTTCAGGCACAATTCGGAAGTGATGGAGATAAAATAAGTCGAAAGCACGATATTTATGTAATGTTTTGAAGATTAATTTTCACTTGTTTTCTTAGAGCAAGAAGAAGAAAACTAAAAGATAAGAAGAAAACAAGAAAAATAAAAGCACAAAATGCAAAGATCGTGAGCTGCATGATTATGCATGGAATTTTACATACAATTTATATTAATTGAATGGCCATGCAATAAGTTAATTAATAGTATAAGGCGACATCCATGGAGCTAAGGTGCAGCAGGTCGAAGCATGAAACGTGCACGTGGTGGAATTAAATGAGACAAAAACGGCAAAGCAAGATGAAGAAAACGCAGCAACTGGCCACGAGACAAGGCATAGAGCAGTCCACGCTAGAAGAAAACGATGCAGCATAGGAAGAGAAGCAGCAGATGACCAGACGACGACGCACAGCTGGATACAGGAGAGGAAATGCAAACAAGTCTTATGTTTCATGTAGAAGTGCGTAAATGCAGACGATGTCTATGTTTCGTGCAGACGTTTACGTTAAATGCAGAAAAATGTTAAAGTTGGAACGCACATTAATGAGGAGGTGTACCGGAGCAGTGAACTAGCTAATTAAATTATCAGACCAAGATAGAACAGTACCGAGGGGAGAGTGAGCGCACAGAGAGGAGTGAAGTGGCAGTGAACTACAAAAGGGGTCTTCTGTTGGGGTATTTCAATGGGGCTAAAACATTTTCTTACGAGAGACCCATGAAGAGCTAGATGTCCCGACACTAGTTTGAAAGTGACATCGACGCCAACAATCTGGGTTAAGTGTTTTTCTTTGTTTTAATTTTTTTCTTTTTCTTATTAAGAGTTGATTATCTTATCTTGTGTTGATTGAATTGGATATTGTGAAAAGATGATTTTAATGTATTCATTGAATCATTTATTTGCATTCTCATTATTAGAATTCTGATATAATCCGTAATTGTTATGCTGAAATTCATGTGTAGTGAATGATTCGTAATCATTAGGGATAACATAACCTAGGTTAAATGAAGTATCGCACGTGGTTATTGCCTTGATTAATTGATTTTCCTAATTTGTAATGCTACTACCTAATTAAATATAAAGATCATATCATAGGATATTCGGTGGTTAGGTTTAATTAATGATCGTATCTTGATTAAACACTACCTAAGGGAAAACTCAAGTTAATTATTAACCCACAATTAATAGTTGCTAGGAGAGGTTTAAGAACAACAAATAAATGAAATATGTTTAATTAAAGTGTAGGCCGAGATTCAATCAAAGAATCGGGTCCCTACTAAATTCCCCACTTTATTTATTTTTTGTATGTTTTCTTTAATTTTTTATCAATCTAGCTTTATTTTATTTTCTAATTTCCAAAATCCAAAACCCCACCATGAAACCTAAACACCAGTTACTTTCATTTCGAAAACTTTACACACACTCTCTATGGGATCGACCTAGACTCACTACTGTTATAGTAGTAGTCTAGTTATTTTATTTTGATTAATGTTATGACGCGTTATCAACGTTGTGTTCATGTTTGATTAGCAGATGACAAGCTTTTATATACAACTAAGAGGAGTCTTGAATGTTGTTCTAGATGCCCATAGTGTGTCATCAAGTTGGCTAGCTCAATCTTTCATATTTAGATTTACCACTTTTTTCAGAATCCTTTTCCTCTCTATTTGACACTTCAGCTTGCCCACTAGTCTGAGGATAATATGAAGGGCCATCTTATGCTTAACACCACACTTGGCAAAAAGAACAGAAAAAAGCCTTATTGTAGAAATGTGAACCCTCATCACTAATAGTGGCTCGAGGGATTCCAAAATGGGTGAAAATATTTTTTTTCAAAAATCTCACCATAGCCTTAGCATTACTAGACGACAATGCTACAGCCTCCACCCATTTTGAAACATAGTCAACTACTAGGAGAATATAAATTACTAAAAAAAGAGATAAACGGTCCCATGAAATCTATACCCTACATATTAAAAAGTTCAACCTCCAATATACATCATTAGGGCATCTCATTTTGCTAAGAAATATTTCCCATCCTTTGGCACATATCACATCTAGCCACAAACTCCTTAGTATCTTTGAATAATGTGGCCTAAAAGAAACCAAATTGTAGAACCTTAACTATAGTTTGTTGACCTCCAAAATATCCCCCATAAAGAGACTCATGAGAACAAGATAGTATGTCATATATCTCAAATTTAGGAATATACCTACGAATTATTTAATTAGCACACCTTTTTGATAGAAATGATTCCCCTAAATAAAACTTAACATCATGCAAGAACTTTTTCTTTTAGTTTGAATTCGATCCAATAAGCAATAAGTAAGTTAGAGATAATAAATTTGGAAATATAAGCAAACCATGACTTCACAACTTGGTTCACAAGTAACAACTGCTCGTTAAGAAAAGTGTAATTGATAAGACTTACCTCATGCTCCAGATTTTCCAAACGAGAAAGATGATCAGTAACCTGATTTTCAACACCCTTTCTATCTGAAATCTCCAAGCCTAACTCTTGAAGTAATAAAACCCAACGAATCAGTCTCAGCTTTATTTCCTTCCTGCTCAGTAAATACTTAATGGCTGTATGATCAATATAAACAATTACCTTAATGCCCAGGAGGTAGGATCAAAACTTATCAAAGGCAAAAACCTTTGCCAACAACTCCTCAGTAGTAGTGTAGTTCACTTAAGCATCATTCAAAGTATGACTTGTATAATAAATCACATTCATCACCTTATCCTTTCTTTACCCAAGAATTACATTTACGACATAATCACTAGCATCACATATGAGCTTGAAAAGCTTATCCCAAGACAGTGGCATGATTATGGATCAGAAATCAACTTTCCTTTAAAATATTAAAAGCTTGAAAGCAAGAGTCATCAAAAATAAAATCCACATCTTTTTCCAATAAATTGCAAAGGGGTTTGGAGATTTTGGACAGGTCTTTAATAAACCTCCTATAAAACCTAGCATGTCTCAAAAAACTCCTAACATCTTTAATTGAAGTGGGTGGATTTAATTTCTCAATAATACCAATCTTGGCCTTATCAACCTCAATACCTCGAGCAGAAATTTTATGGCCCAGCATTATCCCCTCTTGAACCATAAAGTGACATTTCTCTCAATTCAAGACAAGGTTAGTTTTAATACATCTCTCAAGCACAATTTCAGATTATCCAAGCATTTATTTAAAAAATTACCAAAGACAGAAAAGTCATCCGTGAAACCTGAATAATCTTTTCTACCATATTAGAGAAAATAGACATCATACACCTTTGAAAAGTTACAAGTGCATTACATAAGCCAAATTGTATTCTTTTGAAAGCGAAAGTATCATAAGGACAAGTAAAAGTAGGATTTCTGTGGTCTTCAAGTGTAACAAAAATTTGGTTCTACCCAAAATAACCATCCAAGTAAAAATAAAATAGAAAACAATCTAACCTGTCCAGAAGTTGATTAATGAACGAAGGAAGAAAGTGATCTTTACAAGTCGCCTTATTCAATTTTCTGTAATCCATGCAGACTCTCCATACACTGATAACATGAGTGGAAATTAATTCATTTTTCGTATTAACAATCATATTCATCCAACTCTTCTTAGGAACACATTACACAGGACTCACCTAACAGCTATTAGAGATAGAAAAAATAATACCAAAATCTAGCAACCACTTCCTTCATATGGGGATTAAGTTTTCTTTGAGCCTCAACAGAGGGTTTGTCATTCTCCTTAAGCAAAATTTTATACATACAGATGGAAGGGCTTATTCCCTTAATATCAGTAATAGACCACCCAATGGCCTAATTATACATTCCTAAAAGACGTAATAATTTATCTTTTTGATCTTCAGCTCGGGATGAAGAAATTATCACTGGGAATGTGTTTGAATTACACATAAAAGCATACTTAATATGATCTGACATTGTTTTAAGCTCCAAAATAGGTGGCTTTACAATAGATGGCTTCAACTTGGCACCTCTACTACTGAGTTGAAGCTGCTTGATTGCTAGTCAAGCTGACCACTTAGTAGTACTGCTCAAAATTGCCCTAGATAGAGGATCAATAGTAAAATACTATACAACCTACTCCAAAATAATATTCCTCAATGCATCAATGCTAAAGCAAGCACTTTGATCCTAGGGAACTTCATGGATCTAAAAATATTAAAAGTAACTTGTTTATCATTTAACCCTTAAGGTCAACTTCCCTCTTTTAACATCAATCACAACATCATCAGTATCCATAAATGGCCTCCCTAAGATAATAGGAAAATCCTATCTTCCTTTATATCTAACAACACAAAGTTAACTGGAAAATAAAAGGGTCCACTTTTACCAATATATCCTCAACAATTCCTTTAGGATAGGACAATGAACAGTTCGCGAGCTAAAGAGTGATATTGGTGGGTTGTAAGGCAACCTTTAATCCTAATCCAACAAATATTGATAAAGGCATAAGGTTGATACTAGCTCCAAAATCACATAAAACCTTACCAAAAGAGGTGTTCCTAATAGTGCTTGAAATACTAAAGCTTCCAGCATCCTTGATCTTGGCAGGCAACTTCCTTTAAATTATAGTATTGCAATCCTCAGTAAGAGTAATCATCTCGCATATATGGGGATTTGATCGAGAACTATAAGGAGAGATAAATTGATTTGCATCTTCCTTAAGGTCTCAAAAAATCCCATCATCGCCTTATCAATCTTCTTATCATCCACTTTAAGGTGGTGTTGATGGTTTATACTCTTTTATTGGTGCCTTTTGTTCAACTTATGACTTTTTAGGTTCAGGCATATTCTTGCTCGGCTCTTCTTCTATCACTGGCTCAATTACATCATTCTTAGTCTCTTCACCATGGGGCTCAGTTCTTGCTTGACTCTTATAGGTCAAATCACTTCTCAAGGTATTGACTTTGGCTTGCTCATTATTTCTGTATTGGCCTTTCCTTGCTCATTATTTCTGTCTTTTAGGTTCATAACTGTATCACTAAGTAAGTTCCCCAATGATCTTTTGGATATAGCCTTAGCTAGATGGCAAATCTGAGTTTTCATATTGTGCTGAGAAGCTTGAGTGCTCGTTATTACAGTAGAAAGTGACTAACCAAATCCTTTAATATGCCATGGATTCCTCCAAATTAGAATCATGTGGTGCCAGCTGTTGAAAACCTGGAGGATAATTCGACTTAGAAACATTTATATACATTACCACCCTAAGAAAAGTTAGGATGGTTCCTCTAGCCAGGATTGAGCTATTTCTAGGATTACCTTATTTCATGAATTGAATAGCCTCGGGCTTGAGAAAAAAAGCATTAATAGAATGATTACTAAAAAGGAGCTCACACGATATAATAGGACTGGATTGGCAATGTTAACTTGCAACTTGGCGAGCTAATTAATCAAAGTTGCTACCTGAGCCTGAAGTTGAGTGTTAGAATCAATTTCATAAACCCCAATCTTCCTTAGCATTAATCTTTTAGCTGGCCATTGATAATTATTCGAAGCCATATCCTCAATCAAATTTTGAGCCTCTTCAACTGGCTTAGCCATCATTATGCCACCTATGGCTGGAGCAATCATACTTTGAAATGTCCCCAAAAGTCCATTATAGAAAGTACACATATGTATCCAGTTCAGAATACCATGTTGCGGGCGTTTTCTCAATAACTCCTTATATCGCTCCCAGGTTTCATATAAAGTCATAAGGTCATTTCTCAACCATGAAGCCTTACTTGGTGGAAAGTATTTAGAGAAGAATGCCTGAGTAAAGTTCCTATGTTTTTAAGTTTATTTCACTTTCACTTTCTCAAATCTAGCTCTCTTGATTTTGCAAGCCTAGTGTAACACAGCGCTTGGTTGATATCTTCGTTGGTGAAGACGGATGACAGGGACACAAAAGTTTTGTGACTGGCAGTATTTGCTTGCTGTCCTCATCTATTTTTGTTCTGACTCTAGAGCACATGGACATAAATTTTTTGTTGCTTCCAAGACTGTGGTACAAGATTTCTTGTCCCCGTCTCCTAAACAAAACACATAAGCAACTTCTAGAAATACCTATCTCCCATATAAGTAATTTTTTATTCTTAATTATATTATTAAATTCATCATCATTATCGTCATCATTATTATTATTATTATTATGCCAACTGCAATCGAATATATTTTTGTTCTCGAGACAGAGACAATTTTATCTATTTATCTATCACAACTAAACACTTCATTATCTTTAATTTTTGTTTTATTTTGTTTTTAAATTTTTATCTTGTTTGTCTCTATATATTAGAAATAATAACCACATGCAGGGTGAGGATGGGTATTCCAAATCCCGTGTCTCGAGTTTGAGGTTTATATGAACATATATGAACATTATCTGGAAAAGAAAGGCCTCCCTGGGTTAGTCAAGTCTTCCTTGTCAAAACACGTGCATCTCCTAATACTCTCTTTTAAGTAGGACCGCTTATTGATGTTAACTCCTGCCCGTTATCGTGTTCTGTTTTGGTTCTGTTTCCTTTTTCTTTATGTCATTCAAACACATGGTCAGGTTGAAAAGTCCGGGCAATAAAAATCTACGCCATTCATTTTCTTTCTAACATATGGACCCATGCGCCCTGTCATTGACGACACTGATGAGCTCACAACATCCAGCAAGGTCTCACTTGGTCTCCCTAAATAAAGAGACGTCATCGAGCCATCACTTGGCAGCCAGATCGTCAATAACTTTCACTTCGCTAAACTTACCATTCTATGGTCTCCGTGGCCAAACCCTAATGCATACATTACTTTTGGCTCAATTCAATTCATGCCTTTCTCCATGGCCAAACCCTAATGCATACATTACTTTTGGCTCAATTCAATTCATGCCTTTCTTTCTGTCGCTTTTCTTTACATCCATAACTCACAGTACAAGGCTCCCGCATAACCTTCCTTTGTATTTTTCAAAGCGGTTTTTTTTTTCCTGATTCGAACCATGATTTTTTTGGTCATGAAAACTAACCTTAGTTACCGTTCTAAAGCTTAAAAAGCTATAAGATTTTGTAGCGAAGCCTGCCAAAAAAGTGCCTTAATTAGTGGAATAAACCGCACTAAAAAATTTGTCTATTTACAAATTAAAAAATGTGTAATTTTCTTAAAAATTTAAAAAAGATAATCAATTAAAAATTAAATAATGGTAATATTTATAGAGATTAATTATATGAAATTCATCACTTAATTATAAATTAATAACTCATTAAAAGATTTGTTCACGGGACATTTGGTGCTGGAAAACCTTGGTGGGTGTTTGCGTTCACTAAAGTTGATGATCGTTGCAGCGTTAGATATTCTCTCGTTTTGCTTCCTGTGGACATGCGTGACGTACAAGTACAGCCTGGACCACATACGAGAATAGTTGATTCAAACTTCTACGTATATTCCTAGGTTTTCCAGGCTGCTTCAAGTTGCAACTTGCAAGTATTGTAAAAGTTCGGCACCATCTAATAATGAACTTCTGCAAACTTTGATTCAATTCTTAATTGAAAACCAGTAGCCTACACCAGAGCTTGAAAAGTCTTAATCAAAATTGTCAAATTTGCTGGAAGAGATAAATTTTTGAGGTCATGTTACATATCCCATATTTGGCATCCACTGGAAAAGATAAATGAGATGAAGTTGGTGGCAGAATTTGTCTTTCCAACTCACCAACCCAATATAAGTACAAGTCTCTCAAGTGCTGTTGGGTTCCTTTCGCTTTCCTTTCATGTCCTAAATTACAATATTATGCCTACATCTTTCCAAATTTAAATATATGCAACACTTGAGTCTCCATAAGCAAACTTAAGGCTTCGTTAACTATATCAATCCATCAACGCAGCCCAAGACCGCCAACATCCATTGACAATAAGCCATGGTTTCAGGTTCAACATCCGCGAGCGAGCTTCCATTTAATGAGAACGACTCTCAAGAAATGGTTCTCTACCAAATTATAACAGAGGCCAGAACCCAAACACATAGTTCACACAACATCCCTCCAAGATCCCACCAGATCAATTCATCATCAAACAGCATGCTCGAACCGACTAAGGTTATTGGAAAGAAGCACTATAGGGGTGTCCGGCGACGTCCCTGGGGGAAATACGCCGCTGAAATCCGCGACTCTGCCCGACACGGAGCACGGATATGGTTAGGGACATTCGAGACTGCAGAAGATGCTGCGTTGGCCTACGACAGGGCTGCGTTCCAGATGCGTGGTTCAAAGGCACTCCTGAATTTCCCAGCTGAAGTGGTGATCGCCTCATCCACTCACAATCTCAATCTGAAGATGAACTCATCAGCAAGGTTGACCCCAAATAATTCGTCGGAGCCAAACAGTAGGTCCAACAAGGCTTCTATTGCAAAACCACAAGCAGAGAACTTGGGGAGTTCCACAAATTAGGAGTCTCTAAACAGAAGAGGCAACTCTGGTTAGATAACAACTAGGAGAATTTGCCAGGTGTTTGTTGAGATATGGAATTGGTATTTTATTTTTCTTTTTCCTTTTGTTTACAGGTGACCATAGTTTAACCTTTAGGTATGGAACAGAAGTGAAAAGTAGATAACTTAAGGAGTCGCTTGCAGTTTCTTCGGATATGGGATTCTTTTCTCTCTTTTGTCTGTAAATGACTTAATTGTGTACTGGGTATTCATTCCTTTCAAACATGAGTCTGATGGCACTTCATGGAATTGGACACCGAACCAATCAAATCCTCCCTAAATCAAGCTTCGTAAGATTGTCTATTATATAATTCCTGCTTATCATGCGCCATAACCTTTGGTGGTTCCTGTTCTCATCTTGCCAGGTAATCATGAGAGGCTGTTGCTGCGCTGATCACGTGTACATAGAATGTCTATTCATGAAGAGAAGTGGCTTGTACACCTCAGTATTCCATAAGCCCAGAAATGTACCACTAGTAATGCTTCTTAATTACTTGTGATCTGCCTACCGATTAGACATAAAACTGAAAATACAGGAACAAAATTTGATCTGATTTTGAATTGCAAGTCTTGTTTAAAAGGAATCGTATACAGTTGATAGATTACTTGAAATGCATTATCGATAATCTAATGCAACTTCACATAGTAGAAAATATTTCTTGGTATAATTATAGATAGCTATACACGAAAAGGAGGTAACCATTTGAGGGTTTTTTCAACTCGGGCAACCTTATAGAAACCAGTGACGGTGCAACTACTCCGTCCAAATCGATGGCCAATTCTCCAAGCCATTTACTCGTTTGAAAAAGAGTAATCAAGCACCAAACGTAAACAAATTAATAGTACTAATTTGACCAACTCTGTTAACTAATGATTACCAAAATTGAAGAGGCGATAGACCGATATAAAAGATTTGAATATTTAAGTGAACAATTCAGTTTCTGCTTCAATTTTCATGCTGACCATCTTAACATCACATTTTAAACACATCCGATCGAATTTAGTTAGCAGCCATTATACTTAAAAAGATATAATTGCAGAGTTGAACATTTTCTTTCATCATACAAGTCAAATTCTTAATTAGATTGTTCCAAGAGTCCATTCTGACAAATACAGTATATGAAATAAAATGTTTAAAAGAAAGAGACATATTCAACGTGAAGAGCATTATGAGACAACGCATTCTTGTGTTAGCATAACACCAGCTTCTAACAACTTGTCCCCAAAACGCTTGTTTTTGCCTTACATACTTGTCAAAGTGGTCCAGGTTGGTGGGAAGCAATTCATTTTTATGGATTAATTGTCGCGACTAAATCTGACCCTGGATTGTTGACTAATCCAAATAAAAGCATTTTTCTGATTAGTAGTCTGTCGTTTATTACCCAACTTCTCCTTAGTTCATACGTTTAAGCATGGAGAATTCACCAGTTATGTATATATAGATTATAATTTCTTCATCTTCTTTTTTCGAGTGTCAATCTATGGCTATATATAAGAATATGAAAATTTCTTGTTATCAATATCTTTTATGATTTATGTTATGATTTTATTTTAGTTATAAATTTCTGATTAAATTATTGTTATTTCAAAGACTTCATTACAATATTAAGTTTATGAAATTGTTTGGATGGTGTAAACCATGATTGAGGTACGTTTAGTAGGTAACATGTAGTATTCACCACTTAGGAAATTCTTTAGGTTAATTTTTTGTTCAATTTGTATTATGATTTTGTTAATGATCCAACGATTGACTTTTTGCATACTCTAATTCCTTGATTTAAAGAAGAATTGGAAAAACCTACATAAGAGTTATAGTAAATTGAGGATTTAACTGACTTGGTATAATTGGGATATTTTTTTCATATCAAATGCATGTGAACTGCATGATTGATCACATGTAGTTAGTAGGTGTTACGTGTCTTATGCTGTGTCACATATACACCATTAATTATTTTGGGTATGTATTATTTGTGATCACATTTATGGTGTTACTCCTTTGTGTGTATGATGTTATGAACTTATGATGATTGATATGATAGTGATGTGTCATGTTGTATAATACATGTAATGAACTATGGATAGTCGGGTTAGGGCGAATGCTAACTAGTAGTCAAAGCTCATGTTTGGCACAAAATAAGGTAGAATTCAATCCGTTACTAGAGAAAATCTTTCGACCTATCCTAGGAAGATAATAAATGGTGAAAGCTCATGTCTGGCGCTTACTTGAGCCAGATATATGGTGTCATATGGCTTTATAATATCTATGTAGTTATATTTATTATGGATTACTAAGTTGTATATACTTTACTATAATTTTTTCACTACAACAAAGTAGACATTTAGCTACGT
>JAOQMP010000002.1:37888718-37903594 GCA_027563575.1 Erythroxylum pedicellare
ATAGCTTATTGGACAACTTCAGATCTAATTAGGGTTTCGGATAGGTTATTAATTGAGAAATTGCAATTTTCTATAATCTGATTAGGGTTAATAGTTATAACTCAAGAGAGAGTAATCAACCCTAGGATTGTCTAGAACCAATAATTCGGTAAATTGTAATTGATTAGGTTAGTGTTAAAGATAGGTAAAATTCTCCTTTCTCTCAATTGATAGTTCCTTTAGGTTAATTCTTGAGTGTGTTGCAATAGCTTAATTATTAATATTTTCATAATTGATTCTTATATTAAATTGTGTGATCGAATTGAATTCTCATTTTAATTTTGCTATGTTTTCAATTTCTATGAATTGTGTTGGCCTCAGATGTAGGGCTAGATTATCCCTCCTCATGGGATCGACATCTTAGGTACTACACGAATGACTCGTGCACTTTTGGATTATTGAGGTTAATCATTAGAACTTACACATATCGAAAACCATGATCAAGTTTTTGGCGCTGTTGTAGGAGATGTAATTAGTTTAGTTTTATAGTTAAGGTTTTAGTTAGGTTTTCATTTTTTTTCTTCGTTTTTTCTTTCCATTTCTGAAACCGTGCTCTTGTATGAACACAAGAGTCACACGAAGTTCGAGTTGTGCAGCTAAAACTGTAGATTTAGACATCACTTGACTAGAACGATCCATTAGGAAAGCTTAATGTGAATAAGAAGAAGAAATCATGAAAGTAATAATAGCCGAGGAATTTCAGCAAGATTTGGATCACATAGCAAACCAAGGACGTAAACAACAGACCCTTATAGACTTCATAAGACCAGGGTTCAATGTGGCTAACCGAGCAGTAGCTAGGCCACCCGTACAAGTAGCATCATTTGAAATCAAACTAGCCCTCCTAAACATGCTTCAACAAAATATGCAGTTTTATGGATTAACGAATGAGGATCCTAATGCACATATAGTGAAATTCCTTGAAATTTGTGATACCTTTCAATACCATCAGATGTCGGAAGATGCAGTCAGAATTAGGCTTTTCCTTTTTAGCAAAGGCTAGGTATCATTCCCTTAACCTAGCCAATGCTATGATATAGGAACTATTAGTTTGTGCCTTTCTAGACAAGTATTTCCCCCTACTAGGATACCACTAAGATCATTAAGGAAATTACCAACTCTCAACAAAGTGATGAGGAATCAATCTATAAACCGTGGGAGTGATATAAGGATTTGCAAGAGAAATGTCTGCACTATAACTTACCTAAGGAATTCTTGTTGTAAACGTTCTATAATGGTATAACCCTATATATGAAAGGCACGATCGATGCAGCCTTAGGAGGATCATTGATGACAAAGACGATTGATGAAGCAGAAGAGTTGATAGAGGAAATGGCAAGTAATAGCTGCCTGTGGACGAATGAGAGGAGTAGACAAATAACTACCTTACGAGAACAAAAAGGAATTGTAGTTGTTGATTAAATGATGAAAATGCAAGCGAAAATTGATAAGTTGACTCGATAGCTCAACAATATGAAGGCTTCGTCCTTAGTTCCCATGAAAGTCATACAACTCAAGTGTGAACTCTACGGACAAATGGACTATGATACAATGGATTGTTTCTTAATGAAGGAAAGCAATCCAGAGTAAATGAATTATATGGGAGCTCAATATGGATGAGGAGGGGGAAACAATCTCTACTCAACACTTAAAACCCTGCATGGAGCAATCACTCTAACTTTTTCTTAGACAAACAATGCTAGATGACAGCCTATACCTCAAGGGCAATCAAGCTTCCAACAAAATAAACCAAGCTCAATGGAGTCCAAGTTGGATAGGATTTTAGATAAGCTTAGAACTTTATACGATGCACAAAAGAAGCTAAAAGGCAAATTTGAACAAGTAACAAAGAACCATGCCTCTTCAATCCACAATCTAGAGGTCCAAGTAAATCAATTGTCAAACGCTTTCTTTACACAAAATTTGGGAAGTCTTCCTAGCACTTCAGGAGCAAAACCAAGGGAGCAACTAAAGGCTATTACACATCAAAGTGGGAAGGAACTTGAACTAGCCACAAAGACAATAAAGGAGCCCCATCCATGCTATTGAGAAAGATCAAGAAAAGGAGAAACAAGTAAATATAAGCAAATACCCTCCTTATATCCCCCTATACCATATCAACCCAAAATCCCTTTTTCTCAACGATTACAAAAGAAGAATCTAAATGCATAATTTGCACAATTCGTTGAGAAATCTTTGACGTTAGAGATAAATCTTTCCCTCGTAGAGGTGTTAGAATACATGCCTAAATATGCAAAAATTTTTAAGGACATACTATCAAAGAAGCATACTTGGGAAGGTAATTAGACGGTAACTCTAACTGGTACCTATAGTTCCATGGTCACCTACTAGATGCCATCTAAATTGAAGGATCCAGGGAGTTTCACAATACCCTGTGTGGTTGGTGAATTTGAATTTACAGTGTCTTTGTGCGATTTAGGAGCAAGCATTAATCTTATGCCTTTATCAATATTTCAGAAGTTAGGACTGGGTAAGGTCAAGCCAACATCGTTGTTAATTCAGTTAGCTGGTCAATCCATTGAAAGACCATTTGGAATAGTGGAAGACATTTTGATGTAAATGGACAAGTTCATTATTCATGTAGATTTTGTGGTTCTTGGTTTTGAAAAAGATAAAGTTATCCACTAATCCTAGGTCGACCATTTATGAATACAGGGAAAGCTATAATTGACGTTGACAAAGGAAAATTAACACTTCGAATAGGTAAGGATTAGATAGAATTCAATGCCTTAAAGAATCTAACAACAAGTAGTGTATGCATGAAGGTTGAAATTATGGATCACAATTTGCAAGAACAAGTTGAAAGTTGCATCATAGAAGTATAGTCAACGGAAGTAGAGATAGACAAGGGATATCAAAAAATTGAATCTAAAGGAGACGATGAGATGGAGGAGTCGGAGGTTCAAATGCATCAAGATAAATTGGTTCGAATTGAAGCACCCATATCACCATTTATTAAAAAAACCACCCATATTAAAGCTTAAAACTTTACCTACGCATCTCAAATACACTTTTCTAGCTGAAGATCAAACGTTATCGATAATCATCTTTAATCAATTGAACAAGAAATAAGAACGTAAGGTGGTAGAAATTGTTAGAAAGTGAATGAAAGTTATTGGATGACAGATTGCTGATATTCTAGGTATAAGCCAAAATGTTTGCATGCACCAAATAAACTTAGAGGAAGGATGTAGGATGATGAGGGAGCATCAACAAAGGTTCAACCCTAACATGAAGGAGGTGTTTAAGAAGGAAATATTCAAACTCTTAAATGCAGGGATAATTTGTCTTTTCTCCGACAGTGAAGGGTCAACCCAATATAATGTGTACCTAAGAAGGGTGGAATAACGGTAACAAAAAGTGTTAGTGGAGAAGTAATTTCAATAAGAATGGTCACAGGGTGGAGAATGTACATAGATTATTGCAAACTCAACTCAGTGACTAAGAAAGATCGTTTTCCTCTCCCGTTCATAGATCAGATGATAGAAAGGGTAGCTGGTCATTTGTTTTATTACTTCCTAAATGGATATTTGGGATATAATAAAATCTTCATCTACCCTAATGATCAAGAAAAGGCTATATTCACCTGCCCTTATGGTACCTTCGTGTATAGACGGATGCCTTTCAGACTATGCCATGCCCCTGCTACATTTCAAAGATGTATGGTGTCTATCTTCTCCGATATGATATAAGATATAATGGAGGTTTTCATGGATGATTTTTCAGTTTTTGGAGATTCTTTCAAAATGTGATTAACTAATTTAGATAGAGTTCTTCAAAGATGTGAAGAGTCACACTTGGTGCTGAACAGGGAGAAATGTCATTTTATGGTGCAAGAGTGGATAGTGCTAAAGCATAAAATCTCACACCAAGGATTCAAGGTCGACAGAGCAAAACCAAAAGTGATAGAGAAACTTCCACTGCTAAGTAATGTAAAAGGTGTGCAAGGATTTTTAGGTCATGCAGGATTTTACCGTTAATTCATTAAAGACTTTTCACAAATTACAATACCTTTGACAAACCTTTTAGTCAAGGATATACCCTTTCTGTTTGATGACAAGTATATGTCTAGATTTAACAAACTAAAGGAAGCATTAATATTGGCTCCGATTCTATCACCACCAGACTGGACAATTCCATTTGAAGTTATGTGTGATGCAAGTGACCAAACCATAGGTTATGTATTGGGCTAAAGGAAAGATAAGATGTTGCAAGCAATCTTTTATGCCAGTAAAACCCTTATAGAAACTCAGCTGAATTACACCACTACAGAGAAGGAATTACTTGTAGTAGTGTACACATGTGCTTTCGAGGTCAAAGGTAATTGTTTTCACCGATCATACAGTGTTCAAATACCTTTTCAACAAAAAGATGAAAAACCAAGGCTCATTCAATGGGTGTTACTTTTATAGGAATTTAATATAGAGGTGAGAGATAAATAGGGAGCAAAAAACATGGTTGTAGACCACGATATCGACAAACCATGGTGATATTAATGAAAAGTTTCCCAATGAAACCTTGATGTTATTTAAAAGTTTGACTACACCATGGTTTGTCGATATCGTAAATTATATTGCCAATGGTAAACTTCCTTTAGATCTATCCTACTAATAAAGGAAGAAATTCTTGCATGAATGTAACTGATATATATGGGATGAGTAATTTTATATAGGTTGTACGTTGATGGGTTAATGCGATGATGTGTTCTAGAGAAAGAAATGTTGGACATCCTAAAGCAATATCGTGAAATTCAGTATGCTGGATATTATGGAGCCAACAAAATTATGACTCAGATACTTAAGAGTGGATTTTATTGGCCACAATTGTTTAAGGATGCTCAGACTTTCGTAGCACAATCTGATCAATGCCAAAGAATAAGTAACATCTCCAAAAGAGATGAATTACCTTTATCCAACATTTTAGAAGTGGAAGTTTTCGATGTATGGGGCATTTATTTTATGGGGCCTTTCCCATCTTCAATGGGAAACATGTACATTCTAGTGGCAGAAGATTACATTTCGTGTTGGGTCGAAGCGGTAGCATCTCCAACCAATGATGGAAAGGTGGTGCAAAAGTTTATTAAATGACTGTTCAACTAGTTTAGAGTGCCACGTATGATAATAAGTGACGGAGATACACATTTTTGCAACAAATCTTTTGATGGTCTCATAAAAAGATATGGAGTGCACCACCGTGTTGCTACACCTTACCATCCGCAGACTAATGGACAATTGGAAGTTGTCAACCAGGAGTTAAAACGAATTTTGTAAAAGACGGTAAACAACTCTAAGAAGGATTGGGCAATAAATTAGACAGTGTCATATGGGCATATAGGACTGCTTTCAAAACACCTATCGGAACAATTGGTTATAGGTTTATATATGGAAAAGCTTATCATTTTTCGATTGAACTAGAACATCGAGCATACTTGGCGATTAAACATTAAATTTTGATTGGAAGCAAGCAAGCAAAAAGAGACTTCTACAACTAGATGAACTTGAAGAGTTTCATTATAATGCATATGAAAATGCCAAACTCTACAAGGAAAAGGTAAAGAAATGACATGATTCTCATCTTCAACAAAAGGAATTTAAAGTGGGAGATGTGATTTTGCTATATAATTCAAGTTTGAGGCTATTTCTAGGGAAGTTAAAATCTCAATAGAGTGGACCTTTTACAATCATTCAAGTTTTCGATCATGGAGCTCTCAAACTGAAAAATGCTAACAAGGAAACTTTTAAGGTCAATGGGCATCGTTCCAAGCTATATCTCGAAGGAGCGATACCTAAAGACAAGGAAGTGATTTCCTTCTGTTCGAACAATTAAGATGCCTCCATGAATTCAAGGTCAAGCTGAGGACCATAAATTAGCACGTTTAGTAATCTGATTGAAATCATTAAGTTTTGTTAGAGTTGTTTTCGAACATCCAATAAAACTTTAATAATTTGAATTGATCGGGGTTCATTAATTCCCTCACTCTTTTCAAGCAATTCTTAGTTAATAAAATAATCTTAGGGCGTCCAACTGCCACCCCTAACACTATCCCTGCCTCCATCACCATAAGGCTTTGTTCTAACCCCTTTCTTTTTAAATTTAGTCTTTATTTTATTTTTGTTTCACTTTAATTTATGTTTTGTCATTCCATATGTGTTTGTTTGTTCCCTTCTCACATTGAGGACAATGTGTTATTCAAGCATAGGGAGGGTTATGTGTTTTTCTTTGAAAATGATTTTGCATAATGTATGATAGTTTGTTAGGTTGCATTTTGTGAATCGTGTCAATGTGTCAATGGCTTAGATGGATTGAAATTGATTTAATTTTGAACATAATCCATTAGTTTATGAAGAATCATTAGATCACAAAATTAGTGAATTGGAGTCTTTGGATAAATATGCAACTTAATTAGGATTTAATGTTAGTTTGTCACCCTCTAAATTGTCACATTAATTCATAATTTAAAGCCTTTTGACTTAAGTAGCTTTGCTAGTATTTTTTCATAGAAACGAGTAGCTAAAGCAACAAGGCAGGCAATAAAAAAAGTCATGTTTGTTAATGTTAAATAAATAACTATTTTGCTAGCCTTCGGGTTATAAATAGAGTAAGTAGCGAGTTGAGCACGTGATGTAGCTAAGTAACTAGATCGACACGCATCACAAATGTGTACCTTAGTGTAAAAAGGCTATAATGAAGTTATAACCAAGCAACTTAATAAATACCATGACTTTGTAATCAGATTGACATTCATTACCAATGTTTGCCTCCGTATAAAAAGACTAAGTCTATATTCATAAAACGTAAATAAAAAATGTATTTTTGAATAAAAACCTACCTAATTTGTAATAGCTTGACTTTTCATGAAAACATACTTAAGAGTAGTTACAGAGTCTGAATGACCAAAGAATTATTAATGTGTGTGCAATTGAAAAGGGTAAACAATTTTACACTTGAGTCCAGATTAATAATTATATTTATTTCAAAGCCACAAGATGTGGATTTTGCTTGTTAATGATTTGAAATGATTCAAATGAGTATGTTTTAAATTAAATTTATTTCGTGAAGTTAAAGCCATTGTCTCATTATTACATTGTATGTTGTGTGATTTTGTGTGTTTGTTGTTTTGTTTGCACGAGGACAAGCAAACCTTTAAGTGTGGGAATGTTGATAAGTGTAAATTACATCATATTTTAGGGCTTAATTCGATATTTAATCGTTTAGTATGTGCTTAGGTTAGAATTGTGTTTATTTGTTAATATTTGTATTTAAGTATTTTTATGGGTTAGTACAAGTCTCTGAGCTTAATTTTTTAAGGTACCTTTATATGTATGTTAGTGTTTCAGGGTCAACATTGAAGAACGGAGAAGTTTCGGAGACACTCGGATTGAAATGATGGCCCACGATCGTGGTATAATAGGCCACGATTGAAACAGAAGCACTGGATTCAGCCTACAATTGTAGCCCATATGCCGCGATCGTCATAAAAGCCCAAGATATGGACCACAATCATGGCTTGCTTGCCATGATCATGATAGAAGGCTCGAATGTGGCCCATGATTATGCCTTACAAGGCCACAGTCGTGGCTTGCGTCGGGCAGACATGTTGACACTCAAAAACTTCAAGTTTCGAGGGAGTTTTTGGACCTTTCGAACCCCGAAAAAATCCTATGGCTACCCAAAACATTAAAGGTATATAAAGAATAAGATAAAGAAGATGGGAGAGCTTTTGTTTCATCCACTTTTGAGAGAAACCTTAGAGAGGATTGTTAAGAGATCGAGAAAGAGAATAAGCAAAAGAGAAGTGGAGAAGAAGCTGACATCGACGTACTTCCAAGATCAAGAGTTTCCTGACATCACTACCTCCCGTCTCCATTCAAGATTGTATTTCATATTATTTTCCATTTTTATTATTGTAGAGAATTTGGAATAACAATTTAATGATAGGATTTGTGAATGTTGAGATGTTCTAAACTCACCTTCCTTTTTTATCTTTAATTTACTGAAATCTGATTGTTTTTATGTTTATTGGATTTATTGTGATTGCTTTCTATGAATGAATAATTTTGTAATCAACTGAGAGGGTGAATCAAATGAAAACTAATTAAATTGGGCTAGCGAGAGTTCGGTGATTTAATAGAAATAAGAAATTAATCAAATCGGTAATTCTGTGAAGAGTGATCTCACATAGGTTCCCGATAGTTTATTAGACAACTTCAAATTTAATTATGGTTTTAGATAGGTTATCAATTGAGAAATTGAAATTTTCCATAATCTATTTAGGGTTAATGATTATAACTCGAGAGAGAGTAATCAACCTTAGCAATTGTCTAAAACCAATAATCCGGTAAATCATAATCGATTAGGTTAGTATAAAAGATAGGTAAAGTTTCCCTTTCTCTCAATTAATAGTTCCTTTAGGTTAATTCTTGAGTGTGTTGCAATAACTAAATTGTTAATATTTTCGTAAGTGATTCTTAGATTGAAGTTCGTGATTGAATTGAATTCTTGTTTTAGTTTTGCTATCTTTTAAATTTCTGCGAGTTATGTTAGCCTTAGATTTAGGACTAGATTATCCCTCCTTGTGGGATGGACATCTTAGATACTATAGGAACGACACGTGTTCTTGTAGATTGTCGAGGTTAATCATTAGAACTTACGCACATAAGAAACCACGGTTATATTTAGATAGTTTCTTGCAACTAAATTCAACTTTTCAGGCACCTCTCTCTTCTTCCCCTACTGCTGACATCCATTCCTCCTCTTAATTCCATCTTCTTGATCAGGCTGTAAACACCATTACACTCCTTATTAGAAGTTATTGAGTTTATGTTATGGGTTGAATCCACACCTGAACTGAAGCGTAACTACTAGTCCCCTCCTAAATAAATCCTCAAATAAGTTGTCTCTCCTCAATTGGAAGTTCTTAGAGTAGGTGCTAGAAAATAGAACTCCACCTTGCTTAGTTTATTTCTAGACAAGAGATGGCAATCCTAATGATAAAGCAATAGGCAATGAGCAAATGGAAATCGCATAGGCTACAAGATATCCTTTTACATAGTAATGATGTATTCATGTTATATTCTAACCCAGATGATGCAAAGAAAGTTCTTCAAGCATAAACTTGGCATGTAAACAATAAACCCATGCCTCTTTAAGTTTGGAGACTTAGGATAAAGATGGAGGGCATTAAGAAAGAATAAATACCACTTTGTATCTACATACATACAGTTCATCTTGAGTATTGGACGACCTTTGGTTTTAATCACATAGTAAGTTTCATTAGTAAGCCTAATTGCATGGATCAAGCTACTACTATAGTAAAGAGAATTCAGTTTGCTAAGATATATGTTCTTGTAACATCCATAACTGATTTACCAGAAAGCATCCATATCATTTGATTAGATGAAAGTTTGGAACCTTTCGAAGATCAAATAATAGTATTATATGCTTGGAAACCACAAATCTCAACTACAAAAGTTTAGAAACCAACTGGCAAGATCTTCAAGACTGGAGAATACTAGGAAGTTATTGGATTAAGCACAACTAAAGATACTTAAGCACCACATACTGCTAATTTCAATCAACAAAGCATTCATCTTAAAGAATTTATGGACATCAACAATAATAACAATCCAAATGAAGGTTAGAAAACCATAGTTACATTTGTAAAAACGTCACAATAAGAGAGTAGCCTGGAATAAATTATGGTACTTCAAGAAAATTCCCAACGCAGGTAGAGCTATCCTAATAGGAATTTGAACTTATGATCAGGAGGAGACCAAACAGGAAAAGAAGACTCTAGCTATGGAGTTAAAATCATGAATATTCTGGCTTAGAATATCAAAGAAGCTATTACTCCTTAGAAAAAACTTTTGGTAAGAAGCTTGATAGGTTAGAATAACATAGTTATAACTAGGATTTTGGGTCCTCACATGAAACAGCCCAATAGTAACCTTTTATGAGTTCTACCTAGATAATAAGATCAAATATTAAACCATATTCATCATCTCAAAGGTTGAATTCTAGTTGTTTATGACACTTCTTTTGTAAATGACGCTACAAAATTCATCTCTAATTAAATGATTAACCTAGAGGTCTTTATAAAGAATTCAAATTTTTCTAAGGTTATAACTTTCATTTATGGTCTTACTAATTCCTACCAAAGAGCATTCATATGCAATAAACTCAGATCATTAGCAAATACAACCTCTCTTCGTTGGCTTATTTTGGGAGACTTCAATACATTTCTCAAACCAAAAGAAGTAAATAGTATCAAATCAACTAGTAATCCTTGTCTTGATTTATGACAGCGTTTAACAGGCATTCAAATATTTGATATTCCTCATAAAGGTATCTTTAATACTTAGTGCAACAAATAATTAAGGGTTAACTTCATTAGAAAGAAACTTGATAGAAGCCTTTCAAATCACCTATAGTTCACCACCTATCTAAGAAGCTTCCTTATTTTCACAAATTAAAATCTTTCGAATAATTTTGCTATTATTACTCATCTTAGTATTGTAAGTCTTCTTTACCCCTTCATATTCAAAAATTTTCTATTTTATCTAGCAGGATTGAGGATGGCATCAAGAAGGCTTTAAATGCTAGCATCAGGGGTTCTAAGCAATTTATCTATGTAAGGAAGATTACTCTTATTAAGTAGGAGATGAAGCTTCTATTTTAGAATAGTATTGGCAAACTCACCATTTCCTTAACATTGCTAGATGTACTCTTGAGAGGATTCAACTTGATCTTTAAAATGATCCTACTTTAGCTCTTCTTCAGGATAAAGAGAAAGAAAATATATAGAATTTCTCAAAATACCTACTCTATGATTTCTTACTTTTGAAACATATATCTTGAATTGAAAGGCAAAATTATGGTGAAAAAAGCATTGCATATTTCGTAGGGCTATGGTTTCCAAGAAAAACAACAACAGAATTGTATCATTGCATCTAAATAATAAGAAACTGGAATTATAACATATGTTGTTCTAAAGGGCCTTTGAATAGTTCTCAATCATCTTTAGAGCTCCTACTAATGTAAACCCCTCCAATTCACTTATGAAAGAAATTATACAAGACTTTATTGCTCCTTAGGAAGCTGAAGACTTATGTAAACCCATTACTATACAGAAAATTGAAAACACCTTGAAATCTTTGAATCCATATAAGGCCCCTAATCGAGATGGTTTTAGCACATATATTTTAAACAAGTCTTGGAACCTGACTAGACATATTATAATTGATGTCTTCTTGGAATTCTTCAATAAAGGAATCCTTCTAATTAAGATATACAACACATTTATAACTCTTATTCCTAAGAGTGGTGAGCAGATGTATTTCTTTGATTCCTATATCATGTTATAACATAGTGTTTAAAATTATATCTAAGGTTCCATCAATTACATTGATTTTTTCTCGAAGAGCTAAAGTACTAGGGAGAATTATTGGTGACAACATCTTGTTACTATAGTAGCTGGTAAGAACATATTCTAAAAGAAGAAGTAGTAAGAATTTCCTCCTCAAGATTGATTTGAAGAAAGCTTATGATAGTTTGGACTAGAACTTTATTCTTAACACTATTCATGCCACGGAATCCCATGAAATCTTCATTTAATAGATCTAACAATGTATAGCTACTCCCTCCTTTAAAATTCTTATGAATGGTCAACCTTGCAAATATTTCAAAAGCTATAAAGAGATTCTACAAAGGAATTCCATTTCATCTTATCTCCTTGCTCTTGTAATGTAAGTTTTCAATATAACTCTTAAAAAGATTGTTGGAGAATAAGGAATTTTAAATTCCACTTAAGGTGTAAGAAACTGCATATTGCAAATCTTTGTTTTGCTAATGACCTTATCCTCCTCTCTAAGGCTGAGCACACTTCTGACTCAACTATGATGAAATCTTTAAAGATTATCAATAAACTTTCTAGCCTAGAAATCAACTGTTCTAAATGTGACTCCAATCTTTCTAAGACTACCATAGGACAAGAGCTAATTATAAAGGTTATCAATGGTTTCAAAATGCAGTCCCTTCCTATGCTTTATCTAAGCATTCTTATTTCAACCTCTAATCCATCCTCAATGGACTTCAACATCCTAATTTAAAAGATCAATAGCAGAACCCCTAGATGGAGCTCTAAAACTCTTTCCACTACTGGCAAAGCTTAGTTCATTTCTTCTGTTCGAAAATCCATTAATACGTTTTGGGCTGCTCACACTGCTTTTCCGAGGAAGATTATTAAATCCATTGAAATGATATGCAATAAATTTCTTTATAATGGAAATGATGATGTTTTTAGAAGGTCCAGGACACAATGTAAAGAGGTTTGTTTAAATAAAGACAAAGAGGTATTGGAATTATCTCCCTTAAGATGGTGACCAATGTTATGGTTTCCATAAAATTATCAAGGCTAGTGACTAATAAACAAACTTTATGTTGAAAATAGACCCATGATATTTAGATAAACAATAGAAGCATTTAGAGATTAAAGGTTAGATGATCCTCACCTTAAAATTTGTGAGCAATTATGAGAACTAGAGAATTGTTTTAAAATGATTTTATTTCCCTTACTGCAAATTGGAGAACAACAAGCTTCTGGTTTGATAATTGGCTTTCTTTTAAACCTTTATATAATTTGCAAGAGATGGAAACTCTCAAACCTATTATTAGGTAAATTTTGAGAGTTATTGAAGCTTTGGGTTATTAGACAGAGTTCAATTCCAAGTTCCCTTTGTGTAAAAATTATTGAAACTTACTTGAGTGGTGGAGAACATAACATCATTTGGAAGCATACGAGGAATGATAAGTTTACTAATTAATTCTAAAACCATCTTTGTAAGATACCTTAGACCCAAATGGTTAGGTTCAAACACCTACATCCCCAAGCTTTCCTCATAATATGGTTAGCCATGAATGATAAATTGCTGGTAGTTGACAAGCTAGGAAAGTATCTTAATATGCCTAATTGGTGTATTCTTTGGAAAAGAGTTCACAAAAACAATAATCATCTATTTTTTCAATATGATTTTGTCACAACCATTTGGAGATCACTATTACACAAGTGTTACATTCAAAATGCTCTAAGTGATTGAAATTCCATCAAAGCATGGTGTGTTATTATTAAACATCTTGACATTAAAATCAAATGGTGCTTCTGCCTAGTTTTATCTTTCCTATCAAACCAATATAGGATGAGAGGAATGCTCACATTTTTTACAGCAGAAGTCAAACAAAGGACTAATTTAACAATAGGCCCCTCATATAGATTAAAGGCTTTATTAGCCTATACAATCTTAAATTTCTTAATGTTAATTATTGTCATAGTTCATAGAATGTGTAATTTGTAACTGTCCCAACATCTAAAGAAGGTTGAACTTAGGATTATTCCTTAGGATATTTTCATCATGGTGGACACTTGTATAGCTCTTTTGTATCTTTTGATTTCCTTTAATGGCTTAATTCATTACCATTTTCTAAAAATATATATATATTAGCATTGGATTAACTTTATTTGACTCTAAGGATAAACTAAACCTAAGGCTTGAATAAAGGATGTTTGGTACTAAAACTATCTTATCCAAGTGTTTGAACATAAGGATAGGTGTGGAATAATGTATTCCTAGTATAATTTAATCTCCAAACATAATTTAAAAAGATAAGGGATGTTTGGTACTAAAATTGTCTAATCCAAGTGTTTGAACATAAGGATATGTTAGGTGTGGAATAATGTATTCCTAGTTTAATTTAATTTCTAAACATAATTTGAAAAGATTTTTAAATTTAAAATTAATTTAAAAATTAAATCAATTATTTTTTAATGTGATTAAGATTAATAATTGAATTAATTCCTAAATTTAAAATTAGAATAAATTGTTTCTAGAATTAAAATGAACTATATTTCAATTTGATTCAAATTAATTAATTAGACTCCCTAATATTAAGATAGGTATTTTCTTGAGCAATTAGGAAAGGTTTTTCATAATTCAAGTTTATTTATTTCAATTTGATTTTAATAAATTAAATTATTCTACGTATTTAGAATTTTTATTTATTTTTAAAATAGTTTTTAGTTTATTAAAAAAGTATTTTTGATTAAATTTGAGCTCTCTTTAATATATTTTAACAATAGTTTTCTAATTTATTAAGGAAAGATTTTTCTAGTTAATAAGAAACTAATCTCTACACAAATAAGTAAAGGAGTTTTCAAAATTAAATTTAGAATTTTTTTATTTAATTTTCAATGTAGTTTCCTTTAATATTATATAACAATTTTCTAATTAAGGAAAATAACTTTTAATTAGAATAAAAATAGTTTTCTAATTTCATTATAATATTTTAATTATACAATTTTGAAAAAGAAGTTTTCTAAATTATAATAAATAAAGAGCATATTGAAAATTCTTTTCAATTAATTTTATTAAAGAATAAAAAATTAAAAATATTTTTCAATTGAATTTCAAAATTCTTTTCAAATTAAACTAAATTTTTATTTGAAATAGGAATTTAGTTCAATTAGTTTAATCTAATTTATTTTTTCAAAAAGATAGAGATCTAATTTTATAATAAGAAGATCAATAATTGGAATCAAACTAGGCTTCGTGTTTTAGACATATAATTTAATTATATTGGAATGAGAAATTGCATGGGATTAATATATGTTTAATATATTTTGTTGAATATTTAATTATATGTTGTATATATGTCTATGTATATATGCATAATTAAATGTTCAACAATATATATACATATATATATATATATGTGTGTGTGTGTGTGTGTGTGTGTGTGTATGTATATCTCTATACATATACATA
>JAOQMP010000002.1:37903694-37916411 GCA_027563575.1 Erythroxylum pedicellare
GAGAATTAAAGATAAATTAAAAGGATTTTTAATTTATCTAATTTTAATTATGAATTAAAATTAGATTTTATAATCATTGTCAACATGTTTAGGAACCTAATGGGTCTCACATATATAATGGGTTGAAGAGAGCAAAATTAATTTAATCAAGTTGGACTTGATTACAAAGTTTGAGAAACTTTATGATTAAATATTGGAATTTAATAAATAAGGATCAATATTGAGATATTGAATCTTATATGGGCACAATTGGTATTTAATTAGAATTATTTCTAATTCAAATTAAAGTTTAATTGGAATTAGAATTTAATTTTAATTAAATTACTAAAACCTCCAAAGCTTATTATAAGTAGGCTTAAGCTTTATAAAGCCAGCACTTCTTGCTTAACCCTCTTTGTAAAAGTTGCAGGGTTCTCTTAACCTATTTTGTGGATACCGTTAAAGGTCGAACACTTATGCGGCTACGGTGGTTGAGATAAATTGATTTCAGAAATGGTTTGAGGGATATAACAAGATAAAGATCAAGCTTCAGAATAAGCTACGAATTAAAATTCCGCTTTATTATAATTTGTGCTGATCATGTTATAGAATTAAATAGATCTTGGTTTTCGAGAAATCAAAAGTCACGAAAAGTTTCATGATTATTCTGCTACGATCGAGATTGGATCCCATCTCTGTTTCCTAACACAATATTGGGTAGCAACTGTATCATCACAAGCCCTCTTTGGTTCTTGCCACCTATCCCACTCCTTTTGAAGCTAGCTTTTATCATAAGTCATGACTACACTTGGTGTGGCAAAACTGAGAGTAAAAGAAAGATAGCAACTCCTTCATTTTTGTCTTCTTTGATTTTACAACAAGGTGGACAGCTAGAACAAGGTGAGCAGCTATGAGTGGACTGGAGTTGCTTTATTCATTATTCAACTTTTGTTTCCTATATGGAGAACCGAGAAAACATTTAGGAATTCATCATCAAATCATTTTAGAGGTGGGTTAGAAGTCAACAACAATAAGGTGTTCTTGGCTGATACTTAGAGTCCCATGGAGAAGATGAAGGGCTAGACGTCTCGACACTAGTTAGGAGGTGACATCGACGCCAATGAACCTGGTTAAGCATATTTTTGATTATGTTTGTCATTCTTACTCTCTTTTTGTATGTATTAATTGGGTATTGTATGGGAATGTTTTAATGCTCTATTGATTATTTTTTATGAAAACTATTGGGCACCGTTTCTAGAGCCCAACTATCCGGAATATCCTAAGACGTAAGCATATTTCCCTTTAGTGTTACACGAAATCCCCTTATCCAACACCAATTCATCTTCATCATCATAACATCCCAAAGATTTCCTATTTGATCAAATATAAATCAAGGTATGATTAAAAAGCCAAAGTATGTTCATAACCAATGCATGCTCTTCCAATCAATCCCTCACTTTGTATCCATCAATCTTTTTAAATCAACACAAAAGTCTACAAATTCTTACAGGAAGATAGAGAAATGTGTTAGGAATCTATTGGTTCAAGAATCACTTCATTTGGAAATCAGATGATGAAGTTATGGCCAAAAGAATCAAACATGATTATGTCCTCAATCATATTATACCTCTTTTGGGTCAATTAACATAAATTTTACTAGAGTTATCAGATTCAGGTAATTTTACACTGTTTCGAAGAGGAATTCTAGATCTATAACTTTGCTGAAGACTCTGAAGAGAGATTTTTCCATATAAAGGGTCAAAATCATGAATTTCCTAAAGTGTATAGTGTATGTCTGTTAAATGGACATACAACTTTACCTAACAGACATACACAGGGTCTGGAGCATTTTCCAAACTCGAGAAGGTCTGTTTAATGGACCTAATATCTGTTTAATGGACATGGATGAGGCTAGGGACATTTACAGACTTGAGAAGGTTCGTTTAATGGACTTAACGTCTGTGTAACGGACATAGGTGAGACAAAACTCCCACCCAAAGCTTCTCCAATGGTTCCTATGTCCATTCTAACATCACTTTCACTCATAATCTCCCCAAATTCAACTCTTCTAGTGCATCAACTACCCACTTTGTTTCATTAAAATCTCTAATTTCTACTCATTTGATTCATCATTTACAGCCAATTCTCATCATTTACTATAGCTGTCCCATATACACCCTGTGCAGTAGTACTAACTTGTAATGAACATATTTCCCACCCCCAATATAAAAATTCTTATTCTTTATATAGTTGGAAAGCTAGAAAGATAATCCACGATTTCAATAGGATAACTTTTTCTAATTCATCCTAGATTAATACAGTTTCCCTCCCAAATTCAGAACACACATTTTACCCTTATGAAAGACTTAAAAATGCAATGTACAACTTGGAAGGTCATGAGCAAAACACAATCATATTTCATTAATGAATCCAAACAGAGTTTATACAAGCTTCAATTACATACTATCATACATATCACTAACTTAAAACAAAATACATAAGGATGCTCAATGTTTGATATGCCTATAAAGCTATTCAAAAAGTCACTAACTTAGTACAAAACATCTCTAGCTATCTTGGAGTTTCTGATGCCTTGCAAGGTTCAATGCTCATTTCGTTCTGCACCTGAGGAGTGAAAAATATGGGTTGAGCTACAAAGCTCAGTAGCTAATATATTTATAGCTATCGGTAATTAGTCACAAATTCAGGCATATATATATATATATCTCCAAAAATTCAAGCACTCTCAATTCTAATTCCAAAACTCAAAGTTAGGCATTTCATATCATAGAACATATCATATATCTAACCATCCATACACAACAATCAATTATTCATCATGTTCACAAATCAAATGCAATGCACAACAAATGGCTCGAGGGTTCTATGGAAACGAAATGGAGAAACCAAAGTTTACAACATGAACGAAATGAGTGCATTTTTTGGAGTTTATATGCCATAAGTAGGCAGCCGGGAGAAGGCTCTTGTCAACGTGCACGTGACGAATGAAATGGTTCCACTCCTGCCTAAACAAAAGAACATATTCATGCTCAATTCATTTATCACATGCTCATACTTTCATGCTTTTTCTTCGTTTTGTTTATACATAATGTTATAACCTCTTTCAAGGTATAACATAATCAGAAATCATCATGCATTATCAAATCTTCATAACAATTCAAAAATCAAGATATTTGCACATACACACACACACACACACACACATATATATTATATTTACATATATATTACATATACATATACATATACACATATATATATATATATTATATTTACATAAATTTTGTGATTTGATGAGACAAATAAAATTAAATCCCTTATTAAAATATTAAGTATATGTTTTGAACATAATTGTTGTCTTCTATTATTATAGGAATAAAATATAATTCTACTTTTTAAAGTAAGTAATAAAATCGTTCAAAAGTTGGAAATTAAAGAATGATTCATGTTACAACTCCATAAGGAGGAGCTAGTAAAAAATTAAACCAATTACAATGATAGGTAATCCAGTAACAACACTAAAGAATGATTCATGTTACAACTCAATAAGGAGGAGCTAATACAAAATTAAACTGACATAATGACAGGTAATCCAATAACAACACTTTCTATAAATTCAATTACATCTTAATATGATTGGAAATGAGTTGTTGTTTAGTAGTAACCATCATTATCATTCTTAACTTAAGGTAGAATTGCATCCACCCATATTCCTTGAACTTTTTCGCATTTCCAACGATTTTATTATTTCTCATCCTCCATATATAATGCACCAACATAGCAAAGCCAATCCTAAAGACCTTTTGATCCTCCCTGTTAATCCATCTCAAATCATTGGCCTAAATTAACCGATTCCTCCAGTTGAGATTTTGGTTTTGTAGTCCAAAGAGGTTGAGAAATTCACACCATATCTATTTAGTTTGAAAGCACTTGAAGAATATATATATGATCTAGTGTTTCATTTTCTCTCGAACATAAATGATAACTTGGATCAAGAATTTAAAATTTGATTCTGTCTTTGGTTCCCAATCAGTGTAGATAACTATAAGATAAAAGAGTGCACTAGTGATATACCTAATCCCTATATTAGAGCATGAAAAAGAACTTGACTATAGGACCAAGTAACAATTGCTTGCAGGATTGAGCAATAAATACTTGAGACTAGTGAAGTTCTCATTTGATCTCATCCTCTTTATTTTGGTTTAGATGATATACAAGCTAGAGATCTACAATCAATCCAATTCATCTACTCATATGGAAAGGATAATGCGTTTCGAATTAGTACCTACAGTTAAGTATCTTCAGGGATAAACCTCTTAAAATTGAAAAGATTTTAGTGTTACAGAGAGGCCCCAAGTCATGCTATTGATCAAACCAAAATGCAGTAATTACTCCATTAAAAATGTAATACTTGATCTGAGGGCGTATGAAAGACCTTTTGTGCAGAATTTGTTGAAAGGTGTAAGATTAGGAAGCTTTCTAAGTGATTGACTAGATGTTTTTTTGTCTGATATGGTAAATGTGAACCTACCTTACCCACAAGCCCTCTTTATTCCAACAATTGCTCCATAATATTTTAGGTAATAAAATCTTCTTCATTAACTGGGTTGATTCCCAAGCCCACATTTTACTTAGGAAGAGATATAGCACTCCATTTCACTTTAGCACTTCTTCCCACAATTGAATTTTGTCCATTCCAAATGAAGTCTGTAATACTTCTATCAATTTTCTTCAGAACTCCTTTGGGAATAGCTAAGTGTGATAACCAATAAATATGCAAATTTTTAATAATGGAGATAGCTAATTACAATCTAACTCCATATGATCAAAATTTGTAACTCTATTTAGAGATTCTTTTATTCACTTTATCAATAAGGGACTTATATTTTGCTTCCTTGAGCTTAATGGTATAGATTGGAACCCTTAAGTATGTAAGTGGTAATTAAAGAATAGCGAGTCCCACATCTTTTATCACTCTCACAAAATCATCACAACTCTGTCTAGTTAGATAATCAACACTCATGCTTAGATTGAATATGAGACCTAAAACTTTTTGTGATCTAATAGGTACAGGATCATTGGCACAAAACATAAATAAGTCATCAGTAAAAGAAAGTTAAGTGAAGCCAATATCACTACATTGATAATGAGATCTGAAGTTTATGTTGTCCTCTATAAAATGTTGTATGATTCTTTATAGAAATTCCATAGAAATAGAAAACAAATAGGGAGAAAAGGGGTCACCTTCATGGATACCTTGGGTAGTTTTATAGAGTTGGTAGGTTCTCCACTTATCATCAATGAAAAAGACATAGATGTGATACAAGCTTGAATCCATCTAATAAACTCATAAGGATATCTAAAAGCATGCAAAGTGTTGATTATGAAGCTCCATTAAGTAGTGTCATATACTAAAGTCTATATTGAGGGCATAACTATTAATATGCTTCTTTACTTGTAATCTTTAAACAATTCTTGGGCTAATAAGTTGTTGTCACTTATACTCCTTTCAGGAATGTAAGCACCTTTACTTAGTTTAATTAAGCCAGGTAAAGTAGGCTTGAACCTGTTAGCTAGGACTTTTGCAATGATCTTACACACCACATTGCAACAAGTAATAGGTCTAAAGTTATTTAAGCCCATAGGATTAGGACTTTTAGGAACCAATACTAGGTAAGTCTTGTTCATTTTTATGACCAATTTACGAATCCTGAAGAATTCCTGCACTGCATTGATCACAGGTGTTTGTAAGTCATTCCAGTTTTCCTAAAAGAATCTTACATTGAATTCATCTAGACCTGGTGATTTATCAAGATGAAAGGAGAATAAAACCCTTCATATCTCTTCATTACTAACTTGCCTGAGGAGTTATGAATGTTGAGACTAATTTATGGAACCTAACTTTGAGGTAGCTTCCAATTGTCTCTTTCATCTATTTTTTATAATACTTCACTGTGCCATTATTGTCTTATAGAGAGAAACCATTGTTTCTATTTATTCTACCTTGAATCACAATGAAGAAATACCTGAAATTTTAGGCTCCTTACTAGATCCACTGAATTCTAGACATTTACTTTAGTTGTGAAATGTAAGCATCAAGAGTTTGTAGATACTTCTCAAGATCTGCTTTCTCTTTCTCAATGAGTGTGGATTCCATAGGGTTATTTGTCAATTATTTCTAAGTGAGTGATAGCTCCTCATGGCTTATGCTTGATCTGTCTTCATAGGATTAGTGACTCCCCTCAGTAGTTTGATACATTTACATTTGATGAACTTCAGAACTTGCAAACATTGATATGCTTTAGATCCCTGAAATCTTTTAACAAGAGCAGTTGCATTAATTGAATCTAGTTGTGGATGTTATAACAAAGAATAAAAGAACATGAGTGGAGATCTCCTTATCATCGAGCTTTTGGTGATGTGAACATTGATTAGAGTGTGGTCTAAAAGACGAGGTTCCCCGACCATTTCATAATTCTCTGTAATTTTGGTAAGCTACTAATTATTCAACAATCATCTATCCAATTTTCTCTTAATCAAAGCTGGTCCATATTGATGGTTACTCCGAGCGTAAATAGGAGCCTGAAACTTCAAGTCCACCAATCCTACCCTAGAGGTAAACTCAGTTAACTCTTTATGTCTGCATAAGTTATGCTTTTATTTATTCTTAAGCTTACTGAGCAAACTTAAGGCTAATTTAAGATAAATATGTTTACTTTTATAGCAACAAGTCCTATTTAACTAAATTGATGCGATTTGGATGAGAAAACTCATGATCATAAGAATTCAGGAGCAGGGTTAGGAATAACATATAGTTTATATTTTTGGCAAGAGTTGTCACATAAAAGATGTAAGTTTAAGATAATATATAATTTATAAAGTTGATATCTACCTAATTTAAATTTAGTTAATTTATTAAACAAACTCAAGCTCAACTAAATTCAAGTGGGATCTTAACACACTAGGGATTAGAGTAATTTTTTAAATAGTGGTGAGGGATATTATTTCAAATAAGATAGTGGGAATAACCAAATATATCATTAAAGTTCTAATCTTATTTAGTTGTGATGAAAGATATCCAATTATTTACTTTTCTTACACTCATTTATGTTTTGAGTAGAAATTGCCTTTGGTTAGTGTAGTTGTGATATATGCTTAATTAATTAAACATTTACTCTTTAATATTTCGTGACTGATGTTATAAAATGTTTAAGAAACTCATTTTGGTTCATATTTTGTTTTAGGTACAGTTTAGAAGTTTAAAAGCTAAAATGAGTTAAAAGTACATTCTTTGAGCGATCCTCCTAATTTTCAAACTCATTGGTCTTTGTGGAACAAGA
This sequence comes from Erythroxylum pedicellare, assembly GCA_027563575.1. Classification (NCBI taxonomy): domain Eukaryota; kingdom Viridiplantae; phylum Streptophyta; class Magnoliopsida; order Malpighiales; family Erythroxylaceae; genus Erythroxylum; species Erythroxylum pedicellare. Next base: position 37,911,035 of record JAOQMP010000002.1, read on the forward strand.
ACGAGATGGATTAGGGTGAAGATGGGATAAGAAATGCAAGAAAATGAACATTTCAACATGACTTGTAAGATGCACGACCGTTTATCTTAGCTAATGGATATTTTTAGGTTGCACGACTATATATATACTTGCATAGCCATGAATCTTTATGAATGGAGCATTTTTTGGTTTGCACGGTTAGATGCACGATCGAGAATCCAACTGTGTGTGTCTCTAAAAACCTAGTTTTCGATAGAAATAGACATATGGGCTGCCAAAGAGGGGATGAATTATTTTTGGAACACGAAGGGATGCAAAGCACATACTTAATTAGAATATATGGAGGGATAATATTCCTTCTTCCGATTCATAGGGGATATCAATGTCGAAGAACACATTTAGGCATTTTTTATTGTGTATTGTTGATTCTTTCTCTCTCTAGAAATTGTTTGTGATTTTTTAGCTTAAAGTTTTAGGTATTCATATGTAAATGATTAATATTCTTGTTCTTAATAGATTATTTATGTATGAACCCATTGCCAGAATATGGAATACAATATATAATAGTTGTATTTTCAATTCATTTTATGGTAAGCTAATGGTTACGAATCATTAAGGATAACATAACATAGGTTAAATATCTTGAACATGCGTAGTTGTTTCCTAGATTAATCTATTTTTCTAGTCGTAATGCAACTGTCCTACTAAATCTAGATAGCTTTTTCTAGGTTAATCAATAGGTAGGTTTAGTTAAAGAGCTTCTTTTGATTAAACATGACCTAAGGGAAAATCAAGGTTAACGCAGCTTGTTGTTAACCTATAATTAATAATTTCTCAAAGACGTGTGAGACAAACAAGGCAATGGAGTATGTTTAATTATGTTTAGGCTGAGATTGAACTAAGAACCGAATTCCAAACTCATTCATCAATCTTATCATTTTTTACTATTTAATCTGATTTGCTTTCATTAGCTCAATTTTATTTTGTTTTCTTAATTGCATCCATCCAAACGAAACACCCCTTTTTATCATAAACATCGATTCCTTTTCATTAGAAAAGCTACACAAACTCTCCCTATGAATATGATCCCTACTTATCATTATTATAAATCTTAGTGTATAGAGTTATGTTTTATTTTCTGATGCATTCAAGTTGATGCTAAGTCAGTGAACCAAATTTTTTAGACATAGGTTAGTTAATTAATAGCAGTTTGAGTTTTTGGATAATGACATTTTAAGTTGATTAATATCTTATAAACTTTAATGAAAACATGTAGGATGTATGTCAACACTGTGAAACTTTAATGAAAACATGTAAGATGTATATCATCACTGTGATAATATAATGCAAGACGTTGTATGCATTATAACTAAAAGGTATAATACCTTAATGGAATTATTCTACTCAATTTAGCCTATTAAAAGCATAAATAAAGACTATAATTTAAGGCATTGGCTTAGAAATGATACTAATTATTATTAGAAGGAAAAAATAATTGCATGAATTTTCTTACTAACACATGATACGATAAAGATCATATGTATTTATAATAGATTGTTGAATAAAAGTAGTTGATCTAAGTTTATGAAAATATTTATATATGTTGGATTAAGGGGGACGTATACTTAATATAAGTTGAAAGAATCCAAAGTAAGATAACCAAAACTATTATGTTATTCCATTTTGATTAAATCAACAACCAAAACTATTATTTTATTCCATTTTGATTAAAACAACATAATGAGAATAATAAAGTTACACACAAGAATATATGTATCCTTTTGATTATGATTCAGATCAAACTTGGTGAAATTATTGAGTTAAGGAATACTAAAATCAACCTTTAATGAAGGGATGTTGATGGTATTGAATTGTTAAATTTTATAAATGTGTTATATTGAATAAAATAACAATTCATAAAAGGATAATACTTATACCTCATTAGCTTTACTAATGAATTTTTGCGGTAAAGTCATATGCATTAAATGAAATATTCAAAAGTTATAAAATGTTTAAATATTCATGTTCATGATGAATTCAATGAGTTTATTTTGGAAATGATTGTGAATTTATCATGTCTAGAAGCAGGTTAATGCGATTATTTAGAGACATACTCCTCGTAGAGGACAAAAAATTATATATTTGAATTATTGAATATATGATAGTATTAGTGACTCTTATTAGATATCAAAATGGTAATAATTTAATTATGTGAATTAGATCTATAAAGACAAATTTGGAAGTTGTTTGCCTATTATAATTCCAAGTATAAAGATAATGTAATAAAGGTATTTAGTACTTAAGATATATGATACTTGTGAAGGAAGAAAAATATGTGTTATTCTATGCATGAACAAATATTTAAGTTTAAGGCTATACAGATGTTAACTTTAAAAGTAATTCCTAGTTAATGTATATTTTCCTTAAAATAATATTATTTAAAGATTGAAAAGTTCCCAATGTGGCATTGATTGCTATGTAAGCCAAAATACAAGTTTCATTTAGTAGAAATAATTAATGGATCAGGAAGTTCTTTAACAAACTTGGTACAATTTCTTGCATTGTTTAAGATAGTAATGTATTATAAAACATAAGAGCCTTTAGGCATATAAAAGGAGCTAAAACCTTATCAAAGATCTAATTATGTATTTTGGCATTTCTCTTAATTATAATAAAAATTGAGATAAAAGATGTAAGATTTAAGCAATTATTCACTATAAAGAATCTTATAGAATTCTCACTAAACCACTATCCCAATCGTAGTATGATCTTCTTATAGTGATATTGTAAAATATACTAAAAAGATTGTCTTAGTCCAAGTAGGAGATTATTGGTTTATACCCTATAGTCAATCAATTGGATGTAGTTTAATGACATAATTATTTAAAATCATTCTTTGTCTTTTACATATTTAGATGTATATGATAAAGTTTATGAGATAAAAATACATTGCAAACAAAATTATAATGAGATCATAATTATACAATTCACATTATATTTATGTATTATTTGCAAATTATTCCTAGTCATTGTTCTATTGAGACTGAACATTAAAAAAGTACAAAAAGACTAGCATACATTATGTTTCTTCCTTATAAAAAAAGTGGTTGATCTCAACAAATATATCGGTGCTTGTTAAAGAACAAACATGTCGGTGCTTGTTAAAGAACAAGTCCACTAAACTAACATCATATAAGAATTTCATTTGGAGCATTACTTGTATGTCTATGGAAATTCTTATTGTGATGATTATACAAATGATCCTTTGACTTGAAATCTCTAAAGTATCTCATATAAGAATTGCTATGTTTTAATACTACCTATAACATATTCTAGTCAAAGGTAGTTCAACTGAAAGTTATTGAATATTGCTTGAACTATATAAAGATAGATGAGTGATCAATACAAGATTTTATCACCCTAAAGTGATTAGGAAAAATGTTTCATTATTCTCAATTAATATTGACTCGGAAAAACCTTAGCTAAGGTAGAAAGATACTTTGAAAACAATTCTTAAATGTTATTAATTGAATTAATTACTAATGATAGAGAACTAATACGAATAGATTCAAATATAGTAGTAGACATTAATTTCATGCTCTATATAACATCAAAATATTGTATGATAAAATGATTTAATTATATAAAAAATCATGCAATTAAGGCTGGTCAAAACCACTTTGACATTCTCAAATATCTAGGTAGTCATGATACATTACTAGAGGGCAATCTTGAACAATAAATATAAATTACTTTATTAGGGAATTAAAGATGAATTAAAGAATTTAATTTATCTAATTCTAAATATAATTTAGGATTATAATTTATATCAATTGCTTATATATATATATGAACTTAATTGATCATGTATAAAGATCGAGTTAAAGAGAAAAAAAGTGTTAATATATCAAATTGGACTTCATTATAAAGTTTTAGATTCTTTATGATTAAAGATAAGATATTTGATAATTAGAGGTTGATATGAGAAATTGAATCTTATTTAGCCCCAATTGATATAATTCTAGTTAAAATTTAATTGAAATTAGAATTTTTATTTCAATTAAATTGATAAATGGTATAAAACATATTATAAATAGACTTAGACTTCGATGCAGCTAACATTTCTTGTCTTTCTAAAATAATTGTAGAGTTCTCTCATCAAGTTTTATGGATACCTAGTGGCTAGATATGTGTACAGCTACATTAATTGAAATAAACTAGTTTCAAAAATAGTTCAAGGGGAATGGTAATAAAAAGATCAAGCTTAACAATAATTTGAAAATTACAACTTATTTTTTTATATTTTATGTGTTAATCATGTTTAAAATTTAGGTGATCTTAGCTTTCAGAAAATTAAATACAAATTATTTTTATTTTTATTTTGCTTCACCCAAGATCATGTCCTGCTCGATTTCCCTGCAATTTGGATACTTCCTTGGATGCCTATTCTTTCCGTTCCTTTTCAGTTATCTCCAAATAGGATTACCAAAAATGTTCTTTACCAACCAATGCACCAATGAACAATTACAACCGCATTACTCATGCATTACAACGCAGCTACAGTTCTAGGAACTAAAAATATATGGAAAAAAAAAATGTGCCTTTGAAGCTCTCAAAAAGCAACAATTCTAGTTCCCATGTTTTAAGTGGTTTTGGAGTTTGTTGTGATAAACCAAGGCCTGGTCAAAAATGTATTCGGGTTTCTGGACGGTGCACCCAGTAACTGACAATTTAAATTGCATTTTCTTGAAGTTGTTGAGATTTGAAGTTTACGACAAATTCTGCGAACTGCTAAAATGGTGGGCGGGCAGAAATGAATAATGAAGCACTTCATCCTAAGTTTGCTTTGGAATACGAAGTCAAATTGTCTATTCAGATACCTTGTTCCTGACATTCCGTCCTGGACATTCCCTTTTGACCGATGGGATGGAGTACTCTGTTCCCCCTGTGATGTTCTAATTTTGTGTTATTTAATTTTGCCTACATATTTCTACGAATCATGTATAAATATATAGACGAGATTTAATGGAATAAAATAAGAACCGGTTAATCGGAACAGAAAATCTAATCCCCTTAAACAATACCCGCCTAGGTTTTTCTTAGGTAATACTTGAAAATATATAAACATGGAAGTGGATTATTTTGGATATATTCATTCAAGCCAACCAAATTGTTTCGAAAGTTTTAGGATCGTTTTGTTCTTTGATTGCTTACTTTCTAGTGATATTCTGTTCAATTCAATATGCTTTGAGTTTTTGGTGTTTATGGCTGCAATTTCGTGTTTTTCCTTCTACTTATTGCGTTCAAAAACTTTTCTCCGCAGTATTCAATTATATTCAGTGTTGGGAACAAGGAAAGGATTAGGGAGGTTTCTGAGCGTGCAATTTCAAATGTGCCA
>JAOQMP010000002.1:37916511-37933941 GCA_027563575.1 Erythroxylum pedicellare
TTTCCATAATTATTTTATTTTATTAGCTAATTGTCATCACACTTTATAAGTGTATTATGATATGTTTGCGAATTGCAGTTAAATAATACATTGTCTACATGTATGAAATTCTTGTGATATATGAATAATTATTAAAATTAATTATATGCTAAAAAATTGAAGAATTATTAAATAAATAAAATTCATAAATAATATTGAATAGTCATTAAACAAATAAGATTAAAAATTGTATTTAAAAAAATTATTAAAATTAAAAATTATTAAATTAATATGATTTTAAAAAAATGGAAAAATAATACAAATAATAATGAAAACGTCGCGGAATACATTCCGTAATGTTTCTAAAAATGTCGCGAAATATATTTTTGGAATCCTCTTTGACGTTTTAAAAACGTCAAAATGTTAGACAATCCGCTTAGTCACATTTTTATAAACGTCGCAGAATGTCAATATTTTCTGTGACGTTTTACATAAAACATTGCAGAAATCTTTTGCTTATACCGCATTCCGCAATGTTTTTTGTAACGTTTTTTGAAACATCGCAGAAATTTTTCGACGTTTTTGAACATTATGTGACGTTTTAAAAGTGTCGCAAAATACCTTGTTTTCTTATAGTGTAGACATGGAAGTGGATTATTTTGGATATATTCATTCCAGCCTACGGAACTGCTCCAGACATATATATCAAAAGCAAAATTGGGACAATAAAATACTCTCATTTACAATTACACATAAGAACTTTCAGATATAAGTTTAAGTATATTCGTTTTAGCTATCGTAAACAATATATGCAATAGTCTGCGTTGCTATTCATTTCTTGAGCCTTAAACATAGCCACCTTATACGGTTAAGAAGATATAGTTTAACCACATATATAAGTGACGATCACACGCTTGCGAATAGGGTTGAAGTCCAAAAGGGAGGGCCTATGCGCTTGAAATGAAAGTTATAATAAAATATATAATTTCAGCAACCCTGATTCAATGCATCGGACATCGTGAAAATTATGCTGTTCAAGACACTGAAGTCAGGGAACGCCATATCATAGTTGTGATCGGTGTCTTGAATTATAACATAAAACAAGGAAGCTCTCCCTTAGTATTAATTGGTCTATTATGAGGCTTGTTTGAGTACCATGGCACGATCAGCAGTGTTAACTAATTCCTACATGTTCTCTAGTCCATAACAAAATAGGATTATTCTTTGCCCATAAATGTAGACTTAGCCAAATATTGAAAGGTTGTGTCATGCAATTTTTTTTTTGTTGCACTATTATTTGTAACTTATTACTATTCATTAAACCAATATTTGATCCATATAGATTTCTATAAAATTAGGATTACAATTTTGTAACAAACTAGTAGGAAAGTTCTATATATTGTTTCAAGAGTTATAACAATAGGAGAGATAGGTGAAAACCTCACCAAGTTTGCATATTTAAACAAGTCGTTAGTGAACTCTTAAGATATCGAAAGGAGCTAAAGACATTGTTTTCCCTTGGTGGAGTTTAGTTCAAACTAATGGTAGGGTCTGGTTCGAGCTTCTCTAATGGTGGATCCTCTACGGACGAATTACTCAGCTGCACTCCTGTAGAAAGTAAAAGCAAGACTTCTTACACTTCAACAGAAAGGCCTGAACTTCAAGTCTACACCAAGCTCTAGCCTCTGTGGAGGAGAACAGAACCTATAGCACTTCAGCAAAGATGACCTGAACTTCAATTGACCCTTCCAACAGCAACTGAACTCAGCTGATTTGCTTCAAATGGAAATACTCTACAGAAAACCAACATTTTGCTACCTATAGACTGAATGTACTCTCTGTAAATGTCACTCTATAATAACAATGTATGTATCTCTCAAGTGCTTGTAAGAATTCGAAAATCAGTGTTTGTATCTTGATGAATAGAAACTATGAGGTTTCAGAAATAGCAGAAATGGAAATTTGCACTTTCAAATTTGTTTCTTTCCCTTAGAAAATTTCATCATATCTCTCTACATACACATTCATAACCACTCTAAATCAACAATAAAAGCAAGAAAAATTTTATATGAAGCAGATGAAGAGAAGCAGATGGATTTTTTTTAATAAAAATGCTGCAATTGTTTCATTACTTGCGAAAGTGTTCTGGAGCTTTTCAAGTTAGCTCTCAGACACATTCCTTGCCTAGTTACATCAATGGCTCAAAATGAAAGATGAAAAAAAACTAATGAGGAAGATTTTGGCAAGTATCTTACTCTCATTGGTTCAGCAAGTACAAAAGTAAAAATGTTGGTTGATACATTAACACAAACTGACAATGAGATTTCCTAATGATTCAAAGCTGAAAAAAAGTAAAAACAGAAGATGGTTGATGCTAAAACAAAAGTGAAACTTGGTTTCAACTAATTCAATTCCTTTTGATGACAAGTGTCACTTTGACTTCGAAATCTTCTACTTCATTGACTTGCAAGGCTTCTCTTCAATTGCTTTAAGTGTTTGCTTTAGAATTTTCTTCAAAAAATGCTTCAGAATTTGCTTCAGGTATTGATAAATCAGCTTCAGTTTTTCTTCAGCTGATGTGATTTCAGCAATTCACTTGCTACAACTATACTGATTCTTCATTCTTCAACCTTTCATTGCTTGTAGCTCCGTTCTTCTCCCTTATCTTGCATTGATCTTCATTCCTGCTCTGATTTTCAACCATTCAAATTCTATTCTTTGGTTCCAAGCATTTTTGAATTGTTACCAAAATCATCATCTCTAGCTTTCTCTTAAGCACTGAAAACTTGTTCTTCATTTTGCTTCTCTTCTTCACTCTCACTGAACTTGCAAATTCCTCCACAAACTTCATCATAGCAGGTTGCATGAAACAACACAAGTCAATAACTCTCCCTTCTCTCCTTCAATCTTCTTTCTTCATCCAATCAAGCCATTATCTATTGCCTAACACTTACTCTCTTCTGTCCCTAACTTTGATTGCTCCATTAACAATGTGCAACCTCATCTTTACCACTCTCCCCCTCTCTTATCCCTTACTGGTTAAGCATCCTACCTTACACTGTCTACTAGTTCTAATGACGTTATCAAAGTTAGACAATGACATATGTAAGGTATTCTATTGTTTCTTCAACTTTGGAAACCAGGTATCAACTTTGATCACATAAAGCATGAAAGTGTGCATCTATAGACTAATGTATATGGAGTCACTTTGGAGTACTGGTCCACCAAAGGGTTAAGAATGTTGGCTAGCTTTCTAAGATAATTGGTAAGCATTGATGAGATGACTATGACTAGTAAGAGAATTTGTTATGCAATGCTTCGTACTAATATTGATCTAGATAAGGAATTGCCTATTACTATTCCATTACTTAGACTTGGGGAAGCGAATATACTCATAGAGGATTCCATTAGGGTTTCATATCAGTGGAGGCCTATGTTGCATACCCTAGGAAAGCAATAGCGTGTGACTAGAAGAAATTTTGTTATAGTTGATTACAATGACCTAATAGGACTAAATGTGGATATAGATCGGGATAGAGTGAATACCTAACTTGATGTGCTCAAAGAGGTGACCAAGTTAAACAATAATAGCACTAATAGACTAAATTCTCCTAAAAAGATTAAAGCAAAGTCCTTGGGCCAAACAAGCAAGGTAGCTATAGAGGCTAAGGAGTAGAAGTTGGAGATTAATCTGAAGTATTATAAGGTAGAGAAAGGCAAAAGGGTAACAGAGGACTAGTAGGATAGGAATTTAAACAATTCATTCCATAAGAGTCCTTGTGTTAGGGATGTGGTAAGCAGCGAGGGCTTCAAGCAAGATAATAGGAGAAAATTTAAGAGGAAAACCAAAGTGAAGGAGGATAAGATAATCAATCCTTAATGTCACTGCTTTCACAGAGTGTTAGGGGAATATATTGCCCCATTAGACAACAATCCCTTAGGGTATTCCTTTTGGTGAATAAGTCCTGTATTATAGGCATCCTAAAGATATAATACACATAGTGATAACATAGAAAATTGCTAAAGTTGGTAGGGAATCTTAGTACTCTAGTAGTTAGTATATCCTCTCCCTCTGGCTTTGAGGACCTACATTAATAATCATTTCTCAACTAAAGAAGTTGGTAAATTAATGGCCCCAGTTACCCCTACAAAGACAGAACAAATAGTGTATGAGATGTTCTTGAAAAGGCCCTATGTCTTGATGGCCTAAATGGGGTTTTTCTACAAAGGTATGGCCTCAAATAAGGTTCCTTTTGATAGAAGCAATTTTAAATGTGTTTTAGAAATGTAAGTTGCTATCAAATATCAACAAGACCTTCCTATGCATCATCCCTAAGGTACACAACCCAAACTCCCTTGAGGAATTTAAGTTAATATCTTGTTGCAATTTTATATATAAAATCATAGCTAAAACCTTGTCTAAAAGATTTTAGTTATTGATTAATCTCAATGTGCCTTCGTAGAAGTTAAACAAATAGAGGATAATATGGTAACCATAAGAAATGCCCCAAAGAACTATGCTATTAAGATTGTTTTCAATCAAGCATATGATTTAGTTAGTTAGGAATTTCTTTACCATGTGCTTAACACCTTTAGATTTCCTAAAAATTTAAGCAGTAGATTATGGCCTGTGTTTCTTCAATTTTTTTCTCAGTCCAAGTCATTTGAGAACTAATATAGATATTTAAAGGTAAGAGAGGGTTAAGAAAAGGAGATCCCACATCCCTTTATATTTTTATCCTTTACATAGAGGTTCTCAAAAGGATAATAAAGCACAACACTAGTAATGAAACAAATTTCAAGTACCATAATAGATGTAAGGAACTCAAGACCACTAGTCTTGCCTTTGCTGATGATCTATTGATGCTTTCTAAAGATGTTAAAGGTTCAGTTGGTAAACTCATGTCTTACTTGCACACTTTTAGTGACCTATATGTGTTGACTCTAAATAGAGAGAATAACTTTTTAATAATATAAAAATGTAGCCTATATCTCAAAAATATTGTATCAAATCATGAAATTGAGTTTTATACACCCCCTTTAAATACTTAGGCCTTCCACTAGCTACCAAGAGACTACAATATTCAGAACACGTTCCTATAACTGGAAATATCCATAAGAGATTAAGTTTGTGGTATAATAAAAATTTATCATACGCTGGAAGTTTATAGCTAATAAAATTATTTACTAGCTCTTTGAATATTTACTAGTTATCTCACTTCTTTCTAACCAAAGGAGTGTTTAAGACTATAAAGGGGGATATTAAAAATTCCTATGGTTTAGGGATAAGGAAGGGAGATATCACTCTTAAGGCAGCTTGAAGTGATGTTTGTTCTCCAATTGCTGAAGGTGGTTTAGGTATTGATTCCATTGGCTTATCTAATAATGTTTCATTGTAGGAAAGAATCTGTATATCAACGGGAGATAAAGAAGCCCTTTTATTTAAGTTGGTATACACCTACATCTTAAAGTGAAAAAGTCAAAGAGAAATTAAAATTAAACCATTTAATTGTGTATCAGACAACTACTAATCTTGAGAGCCTTCGTGTAAGAAATTATAAAGTACAAGATTAAGGATGGGAAGACTTTATTTTTTATGATAACTAGAGTGTGGATTGGCCATCGTATAAAAAACAACAAGGAAGATACTTGACAAATTCACTTCTAAATGATGCAAAGATGGAAATGTTGGGTGTGAGAACCTATAGTATGGAGTTCTAAATGCAATAACTTTATTCCTTCCTCTTTACATACTAGACTCAAGTAGGAAAGATACTAACCATTAGAGTAGTACAAGTTTTGGCCAATATATAAATCAATTCTATTGGGACACATTAAGAGCTAGGAGGAAGTTAAACACGACATAATATAGTCTAGGATGATTGTTTACTCCTAAAAATCTCCTTTCATATACAGTTAGTTGCTAAAGGGAGTTTAAATACAATAGATCTATATAAACTATAAAGGGTTAAGGATGTTTTCTAGGAACTAATTAACTAGTTCTTATCTAGTACCCTTCTAAGGTATGATAGAGAATTAGTAATGATTGCCTTGTGGTTCTACCTTTATAAGCTATGGGAAGAGTATAATGTTAGATGCTACAGGGAAGCAGAAAAACTGGAGGCCTAGCTAAAAGCTAAGATAATCAAATAGGTGAGAGGAAAGGTTTTGCTAATTATAGTTGCAAGCAACTGTAATAGAGTGACATCTAACGTATCGAGAATTTCTTAAAACATAAATATATAGGGGTTACAAATTCACAGACAACATCCTAGTCATATAATGAAAACATACAAAGTGTAGGTTGTCCAATTCCATAATACACTTACATTAGGACCTAGGAGAAAAGTTAGAAGTGGAGATATACATGATCCTTTAAGTAGCAAAAGAAGGAACCTTTTGAGGTCCAAACTACCTTCAAGGTGAGCCATGCAATAGACAACTTATGGAAAATAAGAATCAACGTTAGCTCTCTTAGAGAATGAACAACGAATAGTGAATAGGATGTTTTACTAGGAAATAATTAACATAAAAAGGTAGTGAACCCTTACACGAGGGTGCCATGCAATAGACAATGAAAGACATGTCTGAGTAGGAGCTCTCTTACATTTATTATGGAATGCTCTTGTTTTTTCCTTTAATAGCTTAATATAGTAATGGATGTAATTAGAGGCAATGTCCAGTAATGGATATCCTTTTGTTATGTTTTGATTGAGACTCTTTTTCTATTAAAATGAGTTAATTATTTCATTTTGAAAAAACAAAAATGATTGAAAAAGAAAATCAACAATATTGATTTCATAAATTTGTTAACTATATAATGTCCATAAAGTAATGAAGATTTTAAAATAGGGAAAGTGATTTATTAAATTTGCAATGTTAAGCTATATGTATTTGATAGTTCTTACTTATGTTTATAATTATAGGAAAAATATTTCTAGAGCTTAAAATATGTTTTACAAATCAAATATAAATTGATATGAATTGTCATATTTTAATCCAACGTGACTTCGTATTGTGATTAGTAAATGTGTTATTATTACATTTTAGTTAAGAGTTAATTTTGTTATTAGTTTAATATAAATATAAAAGTTCAATTAAGAAGGTGAAACTGCAATAACCTAATAACTTCAAAATATTCTTCTTATTTATCTAATTAGCATGATTTTAGAAACATTTTGCTTGTGTTTGAATAGTTTTATTATGTTTGGTATTCCATATGGCTTATAATTTCTATTTACGATCCTTATTTTAATTCCCCAATAAAGAAGGAATGAATTCGGGTATGTTAGAGCCATATTAGATAAGTTTAACAATTTTTTGCGGGAGTATAAATCTAATATAGATCCATATTTTCATAACTCAGGTTAAATGTAGGCTTATATTCAACTTATGTAGGTTAGCAATGCATTTTTTCTCTTCAATCATTAGCCAGATTAACAACACAGCTCAAACATGGATCTATATTTATGCATTCAAGACCTATATTCTCAAGCGAAAATTATGCAATATGGACTTGTGTTAGACCCATATTAGTGGTAAATTCTACAAAAGTTCTAAGGTATTTTACTTAAAAAGATAAAGAAGAAAATACACCATTGAGGGTAATTATTAGGATCCAAATTAGAGTGTCTTAGGATAAGTATGAAGAAATTTTAGAAGAAGGAGTCTAGCTAAAAGACTGAAAAAGAAGTGCTTCTTGGGAGGTAACTCAATGGTTTAGGTATTTTATTATAATTTGGTAGCTTTTAGGATCTTTAGTATTAGATTTAGTATGTTTTTACTTGAAGTTCATTTTTGCATGTATTTTACATAAAATGTAGTTTTAAATTCATAGATTTAATTATAATTTGATGTTCTTTCATTATTAGAATGAGTTATCTTATATGGGAAGAGATTTGGTTGAGTTTTGCAAGTTATATAGGCAACACAGTATCTAATATGGAAAAAAAAAATTTCATACATAATAGAACATCTTTACATATCTCTAGAGAGTGATCCAACAATTGAGGAACTCTAGTGATGAGTTAAAGATCAAGGACTCTTGATGGCATTAGATAAGGCTAACATTCTTTAGTTATGAAGCGAGTAACAACTATCTAGCTTCCTTTTCCCCTCTTATTATCTATTTTTATTGTTTTTTTATGATATATACATTAGGGATAATATACAACTTAAGAATAAGGTGAGTTAATTGCTTGTGCTTATCAATTTTTTATTTAGATTAAAAGAATATTTTTCAAAATATTTAACTTAGAAAAATTGGACGAGATAATTTATTATATGTTTGATTCTTATTGTAATTCAATTTTAGATAATTAGTAATGAGTATTGATGATTAAGTTAATTTTATTTATCTTTATTAATTTTAAAATGGCCATTTCATTTCATATATGATGCTTTTTTATAATTTGGTTATACAATTAAGTTAGAAGTAATTTTTTTAAAAGAATTTTTAGTATCCCATAAAAAAGTGTGTGAGTAAATGAGCATTAAATATATTTACTCTGCTAGTGTAAAACTAATTAAAAAGTTTGAAGTTAAAGAGTGGTGCTAGCAGACATTTAACATGGTGACCTAATTAAGTGATTTAGAGTATTCAAGAAAAGGAGTTTACTCTATTTTTTGGATGACTTTTAATCAAGTTTCTAAATGCTTATGTGTTATTTAAAGGTTAGTGCTTTGCTTTTCTTTCTGTAAGAGTTATAAAAATATTTGTAAGTTGAAGCATATTTCTAACGTAAGTTCATTTTATTCATTATATTGAATTTTTATAGATTGATTTAAAGTTTAAGGATTTTGAAGTCGAATTGAATTGATTTATTAATTAATTAATGTAAGTAGCTAAAAACCTGGCAAATTGATGAATAATGAAGATTATTGATTGATCTAATTTATTTGTTAAATTATTTCTATAATTCATCATCTATTTACATTAAGAGTGATGAAATTGATTTAAGTAAGGATAAGAAAATGCTTAAGTGTAGGGTAATTTCATAAGTACTAGTTAAACTATATTCTTAGTATGATTTTGAAAGTATTTTCCTTATATTTGCAGGAATTATTGGACTTCGATTTGAGGGTAATTTCATAAGTATTTCTTATAGGCTTTGTTTTAGCTCTTCATATGACACCCTAATATCCTCTAGGAGGATATACAAATGAACCTAAAATAGGCCTAGACAATTCAACAACTTATACAGATAAGGCAAACACATATCACATCTCACATTTCATTGTGGTTTATACAACTCACAAATTGCACATATAACATCCATAGACAAAAAAATCTCATAAGAAGCTATAGTTAGTACATGCCATTCATATATACTAAAAAATTTCTACTTACTATTATAAATACAACACACTGTTTAGATACAAAATCTTCCAAAAGCTTACACATCCTTCTTTGGCCATTGCAGTTGTTCGAACATTAACCTTGTTTGTCATGACCTACACGAAGGAAAAACCATCGTGCTAAGCATGTAGCTTAGTGGGAATAATGACGCAAGATAACAACTACTCATCGCAACCGCCTAACAATCACATGTAAATGATTCATGACAATTGAGTGATAGAAAATACATTTATAAAATAAAAGTCATGAAGTATCACATAACAATATTTGAACATAATATTTAGAGATTATTCCAAACATAAGTTTGAATTAGAATAGATCAAATATCTAAATATAGACATAATTGCCTATTAATTTGTTCAAATGTGAGTAATGGGAACAAAACAAAAGATACCTATGATTGGTATCTATAAAAGAGGCAATAGCTTATGAAACATAAGAGACTTAAGTCTCTAAAACATAAGACATCATAATGTCTTAGAACAAAAATAGCTACAAACCCTTCCAGGAATGCCTATTTACCTACAACTAAGACTTGGCAGGTTAAAACTAATCATCATAACATCATAATTACATTTCAGAGTCACATTAAAGAGCAATAATTCATAAGGTAAATTTTCATTCTCTTATGCTTACAATTATAATTTTAAAATGTTTATAACACCCATTTGTATTTAACGTGCTTTATGATCATATTCCTTTTCAATATCACATCAATGAAAGCATTAAAGTATATACACATTACATGTATGATGAGTCTCATATTACACTTATACTGGGCTTGCTAAGGTTTAGTGACATCCAAAAAGGTCCATTTGACATGCGGTAAACATCATAAATGAAAATAATGTCCTAGTTGAAAAAATACAGAATCACAATTGTGACACTCATGTCACGATCTTGACAGACGCTCACCATTCATACCTCTAATTGTTCTGTTATATTCATATATATAAAGTTAGAATTAGGTCTTAAGGTCTTATATATATTTGTTACTCTATGTATTAATTTTTTAGTGGAACAAATTTCACATAATTTGGTTAAGTATTTCGAAAGTTATCCTCGAAACACTATAGGATGTTCAAAAATAGGGATAGTAGTAAGAACTCAACTTCAAGCCAGAATTAAAAACTCTTAGAGGCAGAAACATATTTCATTTCCTTTATGAAAGTTTTAAACTATCTCTATATTTTAACCTCTATTTATAATTATCCAATTTTGACGTCTATAAACCAAGATATGTCCAAATTACATAATTTTGTTTAGTGGAAGCTATCGATCCAGTGAGGTACCCAATCCAAATCAATTAACTTCGGCCTTATCATGTAAGAGCAACGTAAAAACATATCGAATTTTAACCAACAATATCTTATAAACGAATAGGATACTACCTTTATTAATTCCCCTTACATCAAGTTCATAATTCAAGGAAACATAAGAAAATTCCCATACCTCTTGGAGAAGTGATCAAAACCCTTTTACTTCACTCAACTTACTTCTCTTTGCCTTTGCCTTTGGTCTTCTTCTCCTCTTGATTTTTATCAAAGATTAGCTTGATTCCTAATACGAAAAATGGTGTGATGAAGAAGATGAAGTTAAGAGCAAATAGGAGAGGAAAACTCTAGAATTCCCAACCCAAAAGGTCGTCCTTCTCTCCTCTCCTTATGCCCATTCATACAATTCCAAGACTCACACAAATGCTTACTTTGATCGACCCAAAATTTTTTCAATTATTTTTTCATTTATAATTTATTTATTTATTTATTTATTGCTTTATTTTATTTATTTTTAGAATGTAGTCATTAATTTAGTGGCCATAAGTAGAAATTAAAACTTTGAATGGAAATGTTAGAATTAAATTAGAGTATAGTTAAGGTGTTAGATTTAACTAGCTTAAGGAGCAATAGTCTTTTGATTAAATGAAGAGGGTAAAATTGGAAGGACCAAATAAGTGAAGGGCAAAATGGGAAGACCAAGACCAAAATGTGGTCTTGAATAAGAAGAAGAAGAGAGAATCGTGAGAAGGAAGAAAAAGGACAAGGAAAAAAACGTAAGGAAGAAAGAAAAGAAGAAGAAGAAATCATGGGAGAAGCTAGGAAAGAAGAAGAAAACGTGGGGAAGAAGAATCAATTTGTTTTAAGGTAAGCTATATCTTATTTTCTTTCTTAGATAGAGAAAGAAGTAGAGAAATGGGTTTATGTTGGAAGAAAGAAGAGAACCCATCTTAATTTTTAGGGTTTCTAAACTAGGTTTTGGTTTTACTAACCTAGAAAAGCAATGGGTAGGTTAAGTCTAAGCTTAATTTTGTACTTATTTCATTTTTGCAATTATTGAAGTTTTACAAATTTGATTAGAGTATTGGGTTGAATGAATCTTGGTTTATTTGAAGGAAACCAAGAGAACCTTACCCAAGAGCAAGAGGAAAGGCAATCTTGAGCTTGGATTCATAAGCAAGTGGGTATGTAAGGTATTTATGGTTATAGTGTAAATTGGAAAATTGCTTAACTATGTGTGTGTGTGATTATTTGTTTAATTGTGAGCGGTTGTGAATGTTGGAAATTTCATTATAATGTATTATCATGTATGCATTGAAAGATTACATGGCATTTTGTATTAATGAAAAGAGCATAAAAAGCATGAGAAGTACGAAAAGTATGAATATGAGTGAAATGAATTGAGCATAAGAATTTGCTTGTGTTTGGGCAACAGAGAAACCGTTTCGTTCCTCACGTGCACGTTGACCTAAAGCCTTCTTTCGGCTGCCCTCTTATGGCATATGAGATTCGAAGAATGGACTCATTTTATTCATGGTGTAAACTTCAGTTCTGCCATTTGGACCCATGGGAACTCTCAAGCCATTTTTTGTGTATTGCATCTTTGAATTGTCAAGTATGGTGCATAATTGAGTGTCATGTTTTGGTGATTAAATATATATGCTATGATTTATGTGATGACATTCTAACTATGATTTTTGAGCTAAAATTATGAATGATTGACTTATTAGATTAAATGAGATATAGATGTATATGTATATGTATATATGTTCAAGTGTGTGGCTCGTTGCCAATGGTTATAAATATATTATCCACTGAGCTTTGTAGCTCAAGCCACTATTTTCACTCCTCATGTGTAAAACAAGAAGATCATTGATCCTTGCAAGGAAATTGGACAAACTCTGAGATAGCTACATTTAATGATTAAGTTAGTTTAATAACTTTTGAGCAGCTTTAGTAGCATATCGAACATGAGCATCCAATGTATTTTGTATTTTGTATTTTGTGTTAAGTCATTGATGTAGATGATGATATGTAACTAAAGCTTGTTCAAATTCTATTTTTTTTGTTGTGGATTGAGATTTGGAAATGAAGAAGTTATTTTGAGTATGTTTGTATTTTTCTTATGGCTAAGTTGTGATGGTTGTGGGGAAATTGTTTGAGTATGTCAAAAATTAGTGTGATTGTTGGGTTCTGTGTTTTAGAACTGAAGGTTTCACCGCGACAAACCTTACTTAAAGGACATTTTGTTTGATTTTCAAAAACTTCACCGTGGCGAACTACTTGACTTTTACCGCAACATATTTTTCCCAAGAGGTAATTGGGTTTGATCTTGTAACTTCATCATGACAAAACTAGCCTTTCGCCATAGCATATTTAACCCAAAGGGTGCTTTGCTCAACCTTGAGACTTTGTCGTGGTAAAGCTAGAGGTTGGTTGCAGCGAACTTCTCCCGAAAGGTAGTTTCACATCGACAAACATATACTTTGTCGTGGCAAACCCGCCACTATTGACGATAAAAATTTTCTTCTCAATGGAAGTTTTCTTTTTTTCTAACAACCATTACCTAACCGTCTCGTATAGTAGTCTCGAAATACGCAGCACAACCTGGGGCCTAATATATTTTGGTATCAGAGCTTAGGTTCTTTGATAAATGTGAATTTTAGCTAAGGAAAATGGTGTTTCTTGGACATGTAATTTCAAATAAAGGAGTACATGTGGATCCGAGGAAAATAGAAGTTATGGTTAAATGGGAAGCACCTAAGAATATAGCAGAAGTGAGGAGTTTCTTGGGTTTAACTGGTTATTACAAAAGATTTGTAGAGGGCTTTTCTATGATAGCGGTCACACTTGCCAAATTAATAAGGAAGAATTATAAGTTTGTGTGGACAGAGGAGTGCTAGAACAATTTTGAGGAATTGAAGAATAGGCTCACAACTGCACTGATTTTGACTTTGCCTTTTGGTAGTGATGGATATATAGTATATAGTGATGCCTCAAAGAAGGGATTGGGTTGTGTGTTGATGCAAGGAAAGAAAGTGATTGCCTATGCTTTTAGGTAATTAAATCCCTATGAGATGAATTATCCTACGCTTGACTTGGAGTTAGCTGCTATAATTTTTACACTGAAGATATGGAGACATTACTTATATAGAGTCACCACTAAGGTGTTTACAGGATATAAAAGTCTTAAGTATTTAATGAGCTAAAAAGAGTTGGGTCTAATGAAAAGAAGGTGGTTGGAAATACTAAAAGATTATGACTTGATGATAGATTACCACCCAGAGAAAGCTAATATAGTAGCAGATGCACTGAGTAGAAAGTCTACTATAGCACATGTGGAGAAAAGGTATCTTCTTTTGATGAAGGAATTAGCTAAACTTAAAGTGACATCAAGGCAAGCCAAATTTGGTTATATATTGGCTAATTTTAGAATAAGACTAGTGTTGAATCAGAAGATTAAAGAATTGTAGGAGCAAGATGAGTATTTGAGCAGGCTCAGAGAAGAGATTAAAAATGGTAAGCCTTTTGAAATAGAGATAAGAGAAGATGGATTAACGGTGATAGGTAATAGATTATGTATTCCAGACATGTTAGAGCTAAAGGTTGAAATTCTTGATGAGGCACATAAGGCTCCCTATGTAATGAACCTGGGGAGTACGAGATTGTATAGAGATTTGAAAGAGCACTTTTGGTAGAGAGGAATGAAGAAAGATGTTGTAGAATATGCTAGAAAATGCTTAGTATGTTAGTAAGTTAAAGCAGAACATCAAGCACCTATCAGTAAGCTTAATCTTTTGTCTATTCCAGAATGGAAATGGGAGAAGATTATGATAGATTTCTTAATGGGGTTACCAAGGACTTGTAAGAACCATAACGCAATATGGGTGATTATCGATAGGCTAACTAAGTCAGCACATTTCTTGCTAATTAGACAAGTAGATTCTTTGAATGCTTTGGCCAAGAAATACGTAGATGAAATAATCAGACTCTATAGGATTTCAAGTTCTATAGTCTCAAATAGAGATCCCAAGTTTACCTCTAGATTTTAGGAAAGCTTACAAGAGGCTTTGGGAACCAACTTACATTTTAGCACAACTTTCCATTTAAAGACTGATGGACAATCAGAGAGGACAATACGAACTTTAGAGAAAACATTAAGAGCTTGTGTTATAGATTTCAAAGGCTCATGGGATGATCATCTACCTTTAATTGAGTTTGCTTATAATAATTCCTACCACTCAGGAATTCAAATGGCACCTTATGAAGCTTTATATGGTAGAACTCCTATTTTTTGGGATGAGGAAGGTGAAAGGAGACTTTTAGGACTTGATTTGGTACAAGTTACAGTTGACAAGATTAAATTAGTGAAACATTGACTTAAAGCAGCTAAAAACAGAATGAAGAGCTATACGGATTGGCATAGAAGGGAGATGGAATTTGAAGTTAAAGACAAAGTATTTCTTTGAGCCTCTCTATGGAAGTTTTAAGATTTGGTAAAAAGGGCAAGCTCAACCCAAGATACATAGGCCCTTATGAGATCATTGAGAAGATTGGGCCTTTAGCCCACAAGTTAGCCTTACCACCAAAATTATCTAAGATTCACAATGTCTTCCATGTATCAATGTTTAGAAAATACTATTCGGATCCTTCACATATAGTCCAACCTTCATAGGTTCAATTAAGGGAGGATTTGACTTATAAAGAACAACTAGTAGAGATCCTAGATTCGAAGGAAAAGGTCTTGAGAAACAAGACAGTAAAGTTGTTTAAAGTCTTATGGAAGAACCATGTAAAAGAGGAGGCAACATGAGAGCCTTTGGAAGCAATACAGAAGTATCCACACCTCATTATAGACTCAAGTAAGAATTTCAAGGACTAAATTCTTTAAGGGGAGGAGAATTGTTGAACCCTAAAATTTTTCAATTATTTATTCATTTATGATTTATTTATTTATTTATTGCTTTATTTTATTTATTTTTAGAATTTAGTCATTAATTTAGTGGCCATAAGTAGAAATTATAATTTTGAATGGCAGTGTTAGAATTAAATTACAGTATACTTAAGGTATTAGATTTAACTAGCTTAAGGAGTAAGTAGCCTTTTGATTAAATCAAGAGGGCAAAATTGGAAGTACCAAATAAGTGAAGGGAAAAATGGGAAGACCAATGCTCCAAGAAATATAGCCCATCCATACCCCCTCGCATCAATCCCACAAGCCTCTTATCCATTCTCATTCGATCACGACGGTGCCTTGGGGTGATCTCGTAGTTCCTACGGGGTGGAGACGATGGGGTCAGTCCATAGATTTTCCTTCCTTTTACCGCATTTCGCTAAAGGGTTAAAGGGAGATAGTGCATCAAGCTGTTCGCAAGGGGCAACTTGATCCTCTTTGAGTATGTTTGTATTTTTCTTGTGGCTGAGTTGTCATGGTTGTGGGGAAATTGTTTGAGTATGTGCAAAATTAGTGTGATTGCTAAACTAAAGGTTTCGCTATGACGAAGCCAACCTTGGTCGTGGCGAAGCTTTTCTGCAACGTATTTTTCCCGAGAGGTACTTGGGTTTGATCTTGTAACTTCGCCGCGGTGAAGCCATCCTTTTGCTATAACATATTTGACCCGAAGGGTGCGTTGCTCAACCTTAAGACTTCGTCGTGGCGAAGCTATAGGTTGACCGTGGCAAACTTCTCCCAAAAAGTAGTTTTGGCGCGGCAAAAGTTTTCTTCTTAATGGATGTTTTCAACTTTTCATTCAAATGACAGTTACCTGATCATCTCATATAGTATCCTCAAAATATGTACTACAACCCGGGGCCCAACATACTTACTATTGGACACACATGCTTTATTCTTTAGGTCACTTATGACTTAATCCTATTGATCTATTTGTTAACTTTAGGAAAAATTGCACATTGGTCGTATTGGTATATTTCACATCTAAAGATGTACATCTATGCCGAAATGTGTAAATTACCCTTTTACCCATATCTTTTACATTAAGTATCATTATGTTCCTTACTATACTTAAATGAACTTAATTTTTATGTTCACTCTTATTACACCTTAGACATGTTATAATACTTCTAGGTTATATGTTGGGGCTTTACATTTCTCTCCCTCTTAAAAGGAATTTTATCCTTGAAATTTATACTTGTACTGAACAACTGCGAGTAATGAGTCCTTATTATCGATTTGGGTTCCCATATTGCTTCCTTAGGTTTATAATATTACTAAAGTATTTTTCACTTGAGGTATTTGTTTATTTCTAAGTTGTCAAATTTCTCTGGCCAAAATAGACACAGGTTTTTCTTTATAAGAAAAATCTAATTGCACTTGAATGTTTTGCACAAGAACTTTATGTATACCATCATACTGATATCTTCTCAATATAGAAATGTGAAACACATCATGCAACTTAGCCAATTCTTCAGAAAAAGCTAACTTATAAGTTACTGGTCTAATTGTCTGAAGAATTTCATAGGGACCAATATAGCGTGGGCTAAGCATACCTTTCTTCCTAAACTGAAGTATTTTTTTTCCATAGTGATACTTTCAAATATAACTTATCCCTTACCTGATATTAAATATCTTTCCTTTTTAAATCGGTATAGGTCTCTTACCTATCACTAGTGTTTTTTTATCTCTATTGAATAATTTGAACTTTCTCTTTAGTATTTTTTATAATATCAGGCCCAATCATCTTGTTTTCACTTAATTCAGTAATACAAATCAGAGTTCTACACTTCTTACCATATAATGCTTTATAAAGTGCCATGCTAATACTAATTTGATAATTATTATTATAAGCAAACTCCATTAGA
>JAOQMP010000002.1:37936620-37953883 GCA_027563575.1 Erythroxylum pedicellare
TAGTGCATTTAATACTGATTTGTGACAATTTTTACTCTCAAACTACATAAAATAAAGGTACACACTCAAGAGTCAATCTAAGCATAAAATCTAGAAATAAGAGTCAAAAAGTATATTAAAAGTCATGAAAATGTCGCCAATTTATATAATAAACTTAGGCTCAATCAATGGGCAACGGGAATAGAATAGAAGATACCTATGATTGGTATCTATAGAAGAGGGAATAGCCTCTGAAATAGAAGAGACTTAAATCTCTAAAATAGAAGACAACATAATGTCTCATAACAGAAGCAGCTACAAACCCTTATAGGTATGCCTATTTACCACAACTAAGACTTGGCAAGTTAAAACTAATCATCAGAACATCATAATTACTTTTTAGAATCACATTAAAGAGCAAAATTTCATAATATACACATTTATTCTCTTATGCTTAAAATTATAACTTGAAAATATTTATCATACCCATTCGTATTTAATATGCTTTATGATCATATTCATTTTCAATAATACATCAATGAAAGTGTTAAAGTATATACACGTTATGTGTATGATGAGTCTTATATTAAGCTTATACTAGGTTTGATAAGCTTTGGTGACATACAAAAAAGGATTGGATGAGATACGATAAACATCGGAAGAGAAAATAATATCCCATTTGTGACAAAAGACAAGATAACAATTGAGATACCCATGTCACAATTGTGACAGGCATTCACCATTCATACCTTTACTTGTTTTGTTATATTCATATATCAAACATTGGAATTATGTTTTAAGGTCTTCAAGAAGTTTGTTTTAAGATGTCTTAATTTTCTAATGGAATAGAGTTCACACAATTTCATCAAGTATTTAGAGAGTTATCCCCAAAACACTAAAGGATTTTGGAAAACAGGGACAACAATCATAACTTAACTTCAATCTAAAATTAAAACTTATAGAGGCAGAATAAGATTTTGGTTCCTTCATAAAAGTTTTAATACCTATGTCGCTTATTTAATATCCACTTAGAATTATCCAGTTTGGAGGTCTACAGACCAAGATATTTCCAAATTACATAAGTTTGTTCAGTGGAACCTATCCATCCAGTGAGGTACCCATCCTAAATCAACTAACTTTGGCCTTTTCATGTAAGAGCAATGCAAAAGCACATCTACTTTTAACCAACAATATCTTATAAGTGAATAGGATACTACCTTTATCAATTCCCCTCACATCAAGTTCATAATCCAAGCAAGCATATGAAAATTCCCATACCTCTTGGAGAAGTGATCAAAACCCTTTTACTTCACTCTACTTAAATCTCTTTGCCTTTGCCTTGGCCTTTTCCTTTGGTCTTCTCCACCTCATCCAATTTTAACCAATAACATATCATAAGCAAATAGGATACTTAATTTACCAATTCCCCTCACATTAGGTTTATAATCCAAGTAAACATATGAAAATTCCTATACCTCCTAGAGAAGTGATCAAAACCCTTTTACTTCACTCTACTTACTTCTATTTGCCTTTGCCTTTGCCTTTGGTATTCTCCTCCTATTAGTTTCTACCAAAGATTAGCTTGATTCCTTATATGAACAATGGTGTGATAAAGAAGATGAAGTTGTGAGGAAATAGGAGAGGAAAAATCTAGAATTCTTAACCCTAAAGGTCATCCCTCTCTCCTCTCCTTATGCCCATTCATACACTTCCAAGACTCACACACATTCTTACTTACTATTAGACACATATGCTTTATTATTATTAGTCACATATGCCTTAACCCTATTGGTCCATTTGTTAACTCTAGGAAAACTTGCACATCGTTCCTTCTTCTTTCTTTCATTACCATATTGACACATAATCTCATTAATTAATTTCAATCTCATCCATATTTTGCGTCTAAGTATGTATATCTATATCGAAATGTACAAATTACCCTTTTACCTATTTCTTTTACATTAAGTATTATTATGTGCCTTACTATACTTAGATGCACTTAATTTTTTTATGTTCACTTCTTATTACACCCTAGACATGCTATAATACTTCTATGATATAAGTTCGGGCCTTACACTCCAAATGAAAGTGTAACAAATTTAGGCAAGTTGGAAAAAATTTGGAGAATATTTTATATGATTTTGGAGGAACACGGTTAAAGCATTGACATATGTTCCACCTATGTTCTTAAACATGGATTGAAAAAAGACACATGTTTAACTTGTGTTAGCTACTATTGTGTTTTGTTTCTTTGAGAATTTTCCAGATGAACAATATGATATAAACATGAACTCATGTTCATAACGTTCAAATATGTGTTCTCAAGATAAATAGATATGTGATTTAGGATTTAATTATCTAGTTACTAAGCTAATATAGATTCAACCGAAACTCAAATCAGTTCCATATTGATGGTATTTATTATCAAATTTTATATTTTATTTTTAAAAAGGGAAAAGAGGGATAGGAGATAAAAAGAGTAGGAATAAGATGCTAAAATAGAATTTCTTGGGAGAAGAAAGGAGAAAGCAGATTAAACCTTATTTAAGTAATAATTATGAAAGTGATTTGCTTAAAGATAAACAAATGCTTAAGTACAGGATAATTTGACAAGTTCTAATTAGATTGTGTTCTTTGCATGACTTTGAGAGCATTTTACTTGCGTTTAAATGTTTTTATTATATTTGTTACTAAATATCAGTTATATTTTATTTGTAGTTCTTGTTTTATCTCTCCAATGAAGAAGGAACAGATTCAGGTAAGTAATTGCCAACTTGGATAAGTTTTAGAATGATTTTGGAGGAATATAGGTAAAAAATGGACCTATGTTCTTTATCAAAGATCAATTTATGATCCAAAACACGAGTCAAACAAAGATTTATGTTTAATCCATGTAGTCTATTGGTGCATTCTCTTTATTTCATAATTTGCTACATTAATAACATGACCTAAGCATAAAATCATGTTCAAAGCATTTAACCCTATATTCTCAAAATAAATCATCAAATTTATAATTTATGGTTTAATTATCAAGTTAATAAGTTAACACTTGTGTAATACAGACCTATGTTGGTCATGTATTGGTAATAATTTTCACAAAAATTTTAGGATGTTATTTTTATTATAATAAAAAGGGACATAAGATATAGATATTAGTTATAAATTGCCAAACTACAACATCTTGAGAGAAAAAAGTAATAAATTTGAAGAAAAAGAAGTTGATTCCATCCAGACTAAATTAAATAACATTAATATTTTAAGATCTATATGAATGATTTCTTTTATCTTGTTTTCTTCTTTAGTTGTTCTTGTTTTTCATTATCTTAGTATGAACCAAATTAAGATATATCTAAATAAGATCATCTCCAAAATTATATATTTATATTAATGATTTGATTTAATAAAACATCCAAGTTTTATGATGAATTATTCGTTAATATTAGTTGTGATTAAATTCAACTATGTTAGCATTTTGATTCAATTTTAGATTTCATATATAGGAATTAAGAAAATATATGTATGAATAGATTAAGATTCACATTATGTAGTATGAATAGATTAACACTCACATTATACACCATATTATAAGAACAATAAGTGTATTTGCCCATAATTTGTAATATTTTATCAATTAGATAATCACATCACATCAATGAATAATCAACTAGCTAAATGATTGTGACTAATTAGCCAATAGTTATTTTCAAAAGTTACTAGCTAGCTAATGGTATATGATTGACTAGCCTATCTTGCCCATAAGCTAGCATTTATAACAACTAGTTTGTGTGTCTAGTGACTATTTAAAGCATTGTAGATTATACAAACACACACACACACACACAAACACACACACACACACACACATATATACACATGTGTATTTATGTTTTTAGTTGCTGAAAAACTTGACTTTTTTTGTCATTTTTAGATGTTTCAAGCATATATATATTCATTGTGATTTGATTATTAGTCCTAGAGCACTAAAGTGAGAAAGCAAGTCTTACTAAAGTTGTAAAGTTCATTGGAAAGAAATTTCTTATGCTTCTTGATTAAAAAGGGTTTATAGTTACTATTCACTATGAAGAAAGATTATAAAAAGGGATGTTCTTTACTCAAGGAAAACAAAGAGACATGTTAGAAGAATCTTCTGTACCTAGTTAAAAGAAGAGTTTAATCAAATTCTAAATGAGACTTAAGGAGTAAATGTAATCAAGGTGTGTTTGTCAAATTCCTTTAAAATCATTTTATAATATCTCTTTCTTACTATGTTTATAATATTTATATTTGTGTAATTGTACTTAACTACATACTAAACATATAGGATTTATCATCTAAAGAAATGGATAGATCGATAAAGATATAATTCACTGTATTAGATTCGGGTAGCTTAAATAGAGAAATGCATTAGGAGTTTTATATGAAAAGTAGATACCACTCAAGCTCAAACGTAAATTCTATCGTATAGTGATTAGGTAGGCCATACTCTATAGGGTAGGGTATTGGCCCATCAAACAGGTACATAGTCTTAAGTTAATGGTGGTAGAAATGAAGATGCTCTATTACATGTACAACCTCTACCTTATCTCTCTTACTTTTTCATTAATATTATCTACATTTAATTTGTCTTTTATCATTACATTCATGACCTTATGTAGAGTTAAGATGTAGACACCTTAATGCTCTAGTAAAGAGAAACTGTACTTAGGGACTGTAAGAAAAGGGAAGGCCTAGAAAGAAATAAGAAGAGGTGATTAAGAATGATACAACTCTATTGAAACTTACTATGGACATGAACCTCGATAGAAAACTTTTTTGTACTAGGATATGGGCAAAGGATCTCGCATAAAGGATCTCTTTCTTAGATGTTGCCTATAAGATATTCAAATTAGAATCATGGTTCCTTAATACACAATAATTACTCCTACTGGTTTTGAAACTAAGGACAAAACTAAAAGATCTTGGACATAATAAGATTACAATGGGAAAAAATTCACAATATTCCCTTAAAAAATTAAAGAACTAAAAGATTGAGCCGTTTAGGAAGTTGCATTAGAGCTCCTATATGTATCTATGAAAACACTACCATAATGATCGAGTTGGTTACATAAGAATATATGTCCTTATATAATTAAATATAGAGCTACCAAAGGCTGTCTCAATCTTTAAATTAGATAAGTTAAGAAATCTCTATGAAGACCTAGTTTTTGTAACCTATAATTGGAGACTTATCAATCAAAATAGTGTAAATATTGAACTCACCTTAAGGGAACAAGGTGAAGAAGCAATCAATAACTTAAATGAGGGGTAAAAAAATTATTGATATATTCTTACACAAAGAATAGGTTAGGAGAAAGCCAACAAAGTCTAGTTTAGTCCTTTATAAGAACCAATTAAGGCTAGAAAGGAGACAGATAAGGATGGAATGATTTTAGCCCATAATTCTTAAGGAGAAACCACTAACAATGGTAAAGCTAGCCTCATCTTATCGAAGGAGCCACTTACTCCAACAAGTATTGAACAAAGTACTGAGCATAGTGTTAAGTCAATAGAGGAAAGTACTCGAAAGCCATCTCAAGAGAAGGATGCTAATAACAATTAAAACTAAGTACATTTTTAAAGGATAATAAAAAGAATCTCTAAGAAGAAAGAAAAGAGAATTAGTCTCCCCGATTAAATGACAACCCTCATATGGAATATATAACGAATTCATTGCCAAAAAAAACAGCAAATGATCAAAGATTATATCACGGATGTAAATTTTGTTTTAATAGTATTACTAGAAATATAAACCAATGAACATAATTGCGTGAGACTAGCTTTTTTGTATAAAGACTGAAGCTACCTTACAATCCATAGTTGTAACTGTAGTGGTAGGATAATGGTGGCCTATGATCCAAATGAATTAGAAGATGAACCTATAATGATAAAAAAAAATGATATATCTAAGAGTGAGGAATAAATCTCCAAATATAAGTTTCCAAATCTTTATTGTTTATGTTTTCAACCACAGTTTATAAGGTCACCATTATAGAGACAAATTAAATAGTTGGCGAATAGTATGAATGAACTATAGTTAGTGGTGGGGGACTTAAACTATATAATGGACTATAGTAAGGTAGAGGGAGAAGGAAAAAGTTTAAGGAACCATATTGATAAACTATAAACTAAGGAAATGTGCTAAAAATGCTCAAATAATATATTTTAGAATAGAGAGGTAAAAATATTTACTTATTCAAAAAAACAGAAAGGAAGATGATTGGTTAGGAAAAAATTAGATAGAGCAATGATAAACAAGGAATGATTGCAAAATTTCCCAAAAAAAGTATGACATCATTCAACTGCCATCTACTTTCTGAACATACTCTAATCGTAATTCAACCTATGTTTACCCAGATGAGGAAATTGTCCTTTAAGTGGAGGGGTTTGAATTAACAATTAACAAAGGCATAAATGTTACTAAAGGGGGATCCAAAATGTTCTCATACATATGGAAGATTCAATTGATAAAGAGTGAGCTTAAATAACTTAATAGGGAACTTTCCCTGAACACACATGATGAAGTTTGGCTGGTAAAGAAGGCATTTGAGGAATCACATAAAATGTTAGATAAAGATCCTTAAGATGAATCTTTATGGAATATTGAGTTAATAGCCTTGGAGAACTATATGGACAAGTTAGAAAAGCACAACTCCTTAATGGAAAAAATATCTAAAGCACCATGGCTTATGGGTGGAGATAAGGATTCTAAGTATTTTCATAGATCACTAATAGAATGGAGTAATGTAAACACCATTTCATCCTTAAAAAATGAAAATGTCATAATACTCACTTAGAAGCAGGAACTAGCTGAAGCAATGTGCTCCTACTTTTCTAAAACAATTGGTAGAAAAACTAAAGCCTACTCTACCAAAGAACAAGTCCCAAATGACCATTGAACTACATGATACCCTAAACAAGCCTTTTAAGGACAAAGATGTGGAGGAACCTCTGTTCTCACTAAATCCTCATATAGCCCTAGGGTTTTATGGGTATAATGCATACTTGTACTAACAAACTAAGAGGAAAATTAAAAACATGGTAACAAAGGTAGTGTTGGAGTTCTTTAATAGTGGCTCTATACTAAAGTGATAAAAAAGACTAACATTACTCTAGTTTATAAAGTTAGTTATCCTTTGGACTTCTTTAATAGTGGCTCTATACCAAAGTGATAAAAAATGACTAACATTACTCTAGTTTCTAAAGTCAACTATCCTAACTCTATAAAAAACTATCGACCTATCTCTTATTGTAATGTACTTTATAAAGTAATTGCAAAACTTTTGATAAACAGATTGAAACTAGTGGTGGAACAAATTACTGACAGTTCATAATTGGCTTTTAGAAAAAGAAGATCAATAAGGGATAATATCCATTTAGTTAAAAAGTTCTTTAAAGTCTACAACAGGAAGAGAACAAGCCAGGATTGCACTATCAAGGTAGATTTTAAAAATATTTTTAATTCCCCATATTAGCAATTCATCTTAATCTCCCTAAAGGATCTAGGACTCCTTAACATCTTCATAAAATGGATTTCAAAGTGTATCACTACAATCTTCTATGGAATCCTAATCAATAGGGAACCTAATAAACGATTAAAAGGTGCATAGGGCTTAAGGAAGGAGGATCCATTATCCCCCTATATTTTAATAATACTAATGTAGGTCTTGATAAGAATGATCAAGAAACAAGTTAAGAATAGGGATTTATAGTCCACATTAAATACAAGGCCCAAAGGATCACTTCCTTATCCTTTACAGACGATCTTATACTATTTAGCAGGGTAGACTATACCTCAATTTCTATCCTGATGATGAAACTACAAAATTTCAGGGATCTATTAGGGCTAGATATGAATAGAGAAAAAACTAAATTACTCATTATAGGGGGAGTAAAAGCCTATATTGGCTTATTAGCTTCATTAGCCTCAATTAGGGCAAACCATTAATTTTTTACTTAGACATCGTTATTACTACCAAAAGGCCTGCCTAATTTGACTTTAAGCTACTATTATAGAAATTACAAAAAGAACTTCAGAATTGGAAGAATAAGACACTATCAAAGGCAATAGAATCTTAATAGTAAACTCAGTCTTAGAGAACTTGTATGTTTATTAGACATCTCACTTGTGGTTCCTCAAGAACATAATAAAAGTCATAAATAAGGACCTTAAGGAACATAATATGGAAAGGAACGAGGCATAGTAGCTCTATAGCAAAGATTTAGTGGATTGAATTGTGGAAGCTAAAAAGGAACATGGTTTTGGTATTATGCCCATCAGGACTTCTAATCAAGTTCAAATGATAGACCTATAACCCAGCTTCTTTATGGATTTTAAAATAAATTCTTACCTTAAAGGACACTTATAATCTACTATTCAAGTACAAGATTGGGAGTGGATCCACAACCTCTTTTTAATATAATAACTGGTCCTAACTGGGGCCATTATCTGAACATTAGGAACTCACATAACTAATTAACCAAATTCCACAAGAGGCTACAGTTCAAGAAGCACTCACCATACATGGTAACTTTATTTGGCTTATTAGTAGCAGTAAGTTTACCATTAACCTATCACCCTACTTGCAAGACCAAATCAAATAAAACGATCACCATTCTAAAATCTTTAGCTATCATTCCTACAAGGAGCTAATTAGCACACACTTTCCTATAGTTCATTTTTATAAGCTAATATGGTTCCAATATGCATGTTCCGATTGAAAAATTTATGAACATTCCTGAACAGTATATTCTTTGTGGCAATGAAGAGGTGACCATAGATCACCTTTATTTTACTTGCACTTATTCCAAATTTTCTTATAGGAAAATTTTATAGCTCTATATGTTGATACTAGACAGCTTCAAGTAACAAGAAATCTTTAAATGGTTTTGTAGGTAAGGAAACAAAAAGGAACGAGAATGAATAATCTTCAAATTTGTCCTTGTATACATAATTAGAGAAATCTAGTTATAAAGAAATCAAAGGATTTTGGAATGATAAGGAAGACTGTTAGTGAACTAACAATTAGGACAATCAATGGAATATGGGAGAAGCTTATTGCTTAGAAACTAAACATTGTATGCACTAAGGAATAAGGAAATAGATGGAGATTAGGAATAAGGGTATAAAAATATGCTAAAGAACACCTGTGAAATGTTTCTATGAGACAATGAAGCCAAGTGGATAACAATTGAAATAGTTTGGGTGGGATAAGAAAATATAATCTACTTTTTTAGGCTGGTATAATATCCTGTGACACTATATAGTGGCCTAGTGAACATAGATGAACTCAAGATTGTTTACTGCTTGTAACATTTTGGCCATGATCAATCATTTAATTTTAAAAAAAATATCCTCAAACATATAGTAAAAGTGCACAGTTTCCTATTACGAATGTTGTTAGCAAGTAGAGTGTTTGACATTATTCAAAAAAAATTGTTAGCCATAAAATGATCTTATATGGTTAGAGAATATTAAATTTATGTGATGGTTGTGCTTTTACCAAACAAAAACACATCTAATAACAGTTCATCATAATGGAACAAACTCATTTTCTGTATTGTAAGCTAAGCCCTCGTTACCTCCTTTCCTAGGTATGTTTCAACATTGATATGTCCTCTGTATCTCCTCTCTTAGGTATGTTTCATATACCATAATATTAATTAGTAATACATTAAATAATGGCGTTAGCATAATAAAATAATTCCCTTTCAAATTTGTATTAATTGTATTAAATTAATGAAAATTTCCAAACTCACTCCACAAAAACACTTATTCCACTCTACATGATACTAAATTGTATCACAAGCTTATAATGTTTTTTAAAATTAAAATTTGATTATGGTTAAAACTAAATCTACATTGCAAAGAGTTCAAGGCGTTAAATTTACCATTATATTGTAATATGACCAAAAACAAATTTCCCTAAATAAGGTAGTCTAATTCTGTGCAATATAGACACCAACAAGAAACAAGTATAGGCAACACTAATATTTCATCTTTATGGAAAAGCCTATTCACCATTCCTAGTTTATGAGGGTCATTTAACCCCCTGTTATTTAGGATTTTGTTTTATCTTTCGTGCTGATTTCATTTTTCCAAGTTTGGATTGCATACAAAAATCTCTAAGGATGTTAGGGACTTAGGATACAGCTAATGGAGTATCACTGTCCTCTGCTTATTCTTGAGAGATAATATCCTACGTCCTGTAATTCACAATTTGGACAACAGTTGTTAATGAAGTCAGTATGTTGGCCCAATCCATCTGATAATGCTCTAAATACTAGGAGGTGAAATCATTCACTCCACCGTCCAAACTCTCTACTTTGTCTATACTGGAGTTGTCAAGAGTTGTCTGTTCCTGGGAAATATTTGTACAACTTGTTTATTTCTTAATCCAACTAATTGATTACCATATTCTACAACTTGATCCATTTTTCCAGTCAGAACTTATGGGTTGACTTTACCATTATTAACTACATCCACTGCACCAATAAGCACACCTATTGCAAAAGCACTAGTATTTTCATCCTCTGTAAAAAGGCTATCTTTAACATCCTCAACTTAGGTTGTATCAGAAACTACACCAGTAACACCTACAATTACACATTCAACAGCATCAACTATAATATTAACAACTGCTACAGCACTACCAATGTGATTATCTGCCTTCATTAAGGGTGATTCATAAACAACTCGCTTAGCTTCAAATCCTATGTCGTCTTTATCATCAACCATACTAGAATCCAGTAATTCATCATGCCATCTAGTTTGACACATCTTAACCGTAGGCTTTAAGACCTTCTTATCATTCATCGTTTTTCAAGGATAGGAGAGGGAGATGACATTCTTCTCTAGTTCACCTTTGTCATTCAACCGTAAAATGGGAAGTGAATCAGGTAGGGAGGCCTTCTTAGAAACTTCAAAGCACATTTTAGCATAACAAATCCATTCCATCGTTGCAGTTTAGGAATCCATACGAATGGGGTTTACCCAAAGAGCTGCTAAGACCCTCAATGGTCCAAAACTCCATTGGGACATTATGAAACTGTACCCATAGTGGCAAGGTGTCTATCTGACCTCTATCCATTTCTAATCCCGGTTGCCATTTACAGATGAAAAGGGGTTGCCCTCTAACATGCCACAGACTCTGCTCCACAATCTCATCAAGGTTGGTTCTATCGGTAAACTTGAACAAAATGGAGTCGTCTTCCCTAAGCATTCCTTTCTTAAGTTCTTTCTTTCCCAATCTTACTTTTTCCTGAGCATTAACTGTCAGAAATGCATAATGCTTGGACCAAAAGAAGCCTAGCAAAGATGTGGAATAAGCTCTAACTCCCACCATTAACAGTTCGAGTATTGGAGATAATACTCTATCCTTGAACACACTTTGATAGTGCTTAAGTTTTCCTTTATAGTGAACGATCTTAATTATGTTCCTCCATGCTCTGACCAGATTAGATGTGGCCGGATCTTTATTTGCAATTTCTTGGCGGATAGAGATTTTACCATTTCGATCAGCTACTGAGTAAGATGCTACTAATCCTTTTACATGTAATAGCTTGAAGAAAATTACGAATTCTTTTACATGCAAACATGGATCCATCATTAAATTCCTAAGTAAAAGAGTTGACAGGTTTTGAACTTTCAAGTTATTTTTAAACAATAACCAAATAAAAGTTACTAAATAGAAAGAGTAAATGCAAAAAATGAAATTGTAAAATCTTTGTATTTGCTAGCAATTGTCTGTAAATTGGTAGCAAAGGGATTATAATTCATAAAAACCCAAAATCCTGCCAAATAGGAAAAATTAATTTGAAATAATAATAAATATGGATTTAGCTTTTCAAAACATATCTATTTATCTTGTAGTCCAATAAAACGAAAATGTATTTTGTTATATGATTATATATAAAGCCAAACCGCTCTATATTACAGTACATTAAAGAAGATAAAATTTTTTATGTTTATATATAAGCTAAAGAAATGTGTTGAAAATGCTCAAATAACATGTCTCAAAATGGAAGGGCAAAAAAATTTACTTAGTCAAACGGGACAAAAAAACTAAACGAGGCAATGTTAAATGAGGCATGGTTATAGAATTTCCCAAAAAGTATGGCACCAATCAACTACCATCTACTTTTTAACCATACTCCAATCCTAATTTAGTGTATGTTTAAAAATCTGATGAGGAAATTTCCCTTCAAGTTCAATAATTTCTTAATTGGAATGGAAGGGTTTGAATCAACCATTAATAAAGACATAAATGCTACTATAGAGGGCTCCAATATGTTCTCATATATAAGGAAGCTTCAATCGATAAAGAGTGAGCTTAAACAACTTAATAGGGAACTTTCCTTAAAACACACAAAAGGAAGTATAGGTGGTAAAGAAGACATTAAAGGAACCAAATAAAATGTTTGATAAAGATCCATAAAATGAATCCCTAAGGAATAATGAGCATTTTCCATAGAGAATTATATAAACAAGTTAGAAAGGCATAACTCCCTAATTAAATAGAGATTCACAGTATCATGGCTTATGAATGGACACAAGGATACCAAGTCTTTCACAGATCACTACCAAAAATGTCCATGTAAACACTATCTCATCCCTAAAAGATGACAATGGTAGAATACTCACTCAAAAAGAGGAACTAGCTGAAGCAATCTACCCCTATTTCTCTAAAACACTTGGTGACAAAATTAAAGTCTACTCTACCATTGAACAGGTCCTAAATTACAAACATGCATTTTAAGGATAAGGATATGGAGGAAGCCTTATTCTCACTAAGGCCTTATAGTATAATGCATACTTCTACCATCAAACCTAGAGGTAAGAAAAAAAACATGGTAGTAAAGGTAGTGATAGATTTCTTTAATAGTTGCTCTATGATAAAAGTGATAAACAAGATCCATACTAATCTAGTTTCCAAGGTTAGTTCTCCTAACTCTATCAAAGACTATCAACGTATGTCTTATTGTAATGTACTTTATAAAGTAATTGCAAAACTTTTGACAAGCAGACTGAAACTAGTTGTGAAACAAATTACTGATAGTTTATAATCAACATTTATAAAAGGAAAATCAATAAGGGATAATATCTGTTTAGTAAAAGAGTTGTTTAAGGGCTACAACAGGAAGAGAACAAGTAAGGATTGTGCTATCAAGGTAGATCTTAAAAAGGCATTTAATTCCACAAATTGGCAATTCATCCTAATATCCTTACAGGATCTGGGACTCCGTAACATCTTCACAAAATGGATTTTAGAGCTTATCACTATAGGCTCTATAAAATCCTAATCAATAGGAAACTTACCAATTAAGTAAAATATGAAAGGGGCTTAAGGTAAGGGGATCCATTATCACCCTACCTCGTTATATTATCAATGGAGGTTTTGATAAGAATGATCAAGAAATAAGATGAGAATTCCATATTAAATATAAGGCCCAAAGGATCACTTCCTTATCCTTTGTAGATGATCTTATACTATTTATTAAGGTAGACTCTACCTCAATTTTTATCCTGATGAGGACACTACAAAATTTCAAGGATCTATCAAGACTGGATATGAATAGAGACAATAGTTAATTAATCATTGTAGGGACTTATGCAGGCTTACTGGCTTCACTAATTAACCTCAACTGGGGCAAGCCATTAATTTTCTACTTAGACATCGTTATTACTACCAAAAGGCCAACCTAATTTGACTTCAATCCACTATTGGAGAAAATACAAAACAAGATTGGGAATTGGAAGGATAAGACACTATCAATGGTAGCAAAAATCTTATTAGTAAACTCAATCTTAGGGAACTTGTATGTTTATTCAACATCCCACTTGTGGTTCCTCAAGAAATTAATGAAAGCCATAAATAACATCTTAAAGAACTTAATCTGGGGAGGAATGGGGTAGAGTGGCATTATACCGAAGATTCGGTGGATTAAATTAAGTAAGCTAAATGGGAAGGTGGCTTTGACATTCTATGCCATCAGAAATTCTAATCAAGCTCAAAGATGGACCTATTATCTAGCTTCCTTATGAATTTAAAAATAAATTATTACCCTAAAGGACACTCATAAGCTACCATTTAGTTATAAGATTGGGAGTGGATCTATAACTTCTTTCTAGTATGATAGCTAGTCCTAAGTGGAACCATTATCTAAACATTAGGAACTTATATAACTAATTAAACAAATTCCACAGGAGGCTATAGTTCAAGAAGCCCTCACCATACACTATAGCTTTACTTGGATTATTAGTAGCATGGAGTTTGCTTATTAACCTATCACCTGTGAGACCAAATAAAATGGAAAGGCCACCATCTAGAATCTTTAATAGTCATTCTTACAAGCAGCTAATTAGAACACACTTTCCTACAGTTTATTGGTATAAGCTAATATGGTTCCAACATGCATACCCTAGAGCTACAATATGCTTATGGTTACTACTTAATGGAAGATTTATCGCTAGAGACCAGTTGAAAATTTTGTGAACATTGTGTTCATTGTGGCAATGAAGAGGAGACTATGGATCACCTTTATTTTACCTGTACCTATTCCAAATTTGCTTGGAGGAAAATTATGGAGCTCTATATGCTAACACTAGACAGCTTCAAGTTGCAAGAAATCTCAAAATGGTGTGATAGGGAAGGAAATAGAAAGGACTTAGAATGGACAATCTTCAAATTTGGTCTTGGATATATAATTAGAGCAATCTAGTTACTAACAACTGGGATAATCAATGGAATATGGGAGAATTTCATTACTTAGAAACTAAACATTATATACACCAAGGACTAAGCAAGTAGATCGAAATTAGGAACTAGGGCATAAAAATTGGTTAGAGAATACCTATAAAATGTTTCAATGAAACAATGAAGCCAGATGGATAACAATTGAAATAGATTGTTGGGTTGAATAAGAAATTATAATCTATTTTGTTTAGGCTAGTCCAATATCCTGTAACATTGGCGTTGTCCTGACTAAACAATAAGGTATTTGTTAACAGTTCTATATAATGGAACAGACTCATTTTCTACATTATACTACTAAGTCCTCATTACCTCCTCTCCTAGGTATGTTTCAACATTGCTAAGTACTCTGTACCTCCTCACCTAGGTATATGTCATCTATCGTAATATTAATAGGTAGTAGATTAAAGGGTTAATTACCAAAAAAGCCTAAATTTTCTTCAATTTTTCAGTTATAGTTCGAACTTTAAAAAATAACAATAAAATGCCCAAACTTTCATTTTTTTCAATTCTAGCCCAAACTTCAAAAAATGATAATAAAATACTAAAACTTTCAATTTTTTTATTCTAGTTTGACGTTATTTGTTATTCTTTCGATGCCCTCAGCCCTTGGCCCTTTATTTTCTATTTGTTCTTCTAACGCCCTAAACTACTCTTGTGTTACAGCATATTACATCAATAAGCTCTTTGTTTTTAGTTCATTCTCCTAACGCCCTTAGTATGATTGTGTTGGGGCTACGTAATCTAAAAATTAAAGGGTGAGGACATCGAAACAACAAACTAAAATCGAAGGAAAAATTTGAAATCAAAATGTAAGGTTGTCGGGGCTGTGTAATCTAATTTAGGTCATTTTTAAACAACAATGTCATTTAAATTATGTTATTAAATGACATCATTTGATTAATATTCATTTGTTGTGTTAATTTTGGCTAACATGTATTAATAGTTAAGGTTTCTGAAACATGTGGCAACTCATGTCAGCAAGTTTAATGAAAACACTAACGTTGGGCTATAATTGAAAAAAATTGAAAGTTGGAACATTTTATTGTTATTTTTTGAAGTTAGGGCTAGAATTGAAAATTTTTTAAAGTTTGAGAATTTTATTGTTACTTTTTAAATTTTGGGCTATAATTGAAATTTTGACAAAAGTTTAGGCTTCTTTTTATAATTAACCCTAGATCAATAATGAAGTTAATGTAATAAAATAAATCCCTTTCAAATTCCTATTATTTGTATAAAAATAATGGAAATTTTCAAAATCACTACAAAAAAGAACATATTTTACTCGACATCATGCTAAATTGTATCACAAGCTTATAACATTATCAATACATTCATCTTAGGTGTATTCTTCTAGTCATTTCAGGCAATTAATACTATGTAATAAGGAATTTGCATTTATTTGGCGATACATGTCATGTGTAACGCAAGTAACAGTATAACATGATTTGATTCAAATTTAAAAATGCCAAACGCGATCAAAATCCT
Organism: Erythroxylum pedicellare; assembly: GCA_027563575.1. Classification (NCBI taxonomy): domain Eukaryota; kingdom Viridiplantae; phylum Streptophyta; class Magnoliopsida; order Malpighiales; family Erythroxylaceae; genus Erythroxylum; species Erythroxylum pedicellare. The sequence continues at coordinate 37,952,877 of JAOQMP010000002.1, forward strand.
AAATAGGAATAGCCAAAAATATCTTACCTAAAGGTGCCACAAGGATTAGATATTAAAGAACTGAAGTATATCATTGTAGAATATTCTTATAGTACTTGTATTTATTGTATATTGTCTTCTTTTGTATAGTGTAGGATACTGATGCACTGTATATATTTTAGTTGCTTTGTGCTTTGTGCTTTGTGTAATAGTTATCGTCATTTTGTATAAGCGGACAATGTCATTTTGTATAAGCAAACACTGATGGTATATATACCATCTCTTTCTCCTTCGTGAAAATAAGATAACCAATTTACTGTGGTTATTTTACCAAAAATACAATCCCTAGGGTGTGTTTACAGATTCTTCATGGCATCAAGGAGATCTGGGTAGATCTGCACATCCACAAAGTTGATTTATGGTAGATGGGATAAGTAGTTCGAGATCATCATTTGACAATATGAATGAGGACGATAATCCACTGTTTCTGCAAAACTCAGATCATCCTGGAATGGTTCTTGTTACGATCCCATTAAGTGGGAATAACTACCTATTTTGAAGTCATACGATGAGAATAGCTTTAGGCGCAAAGCTGAAGCTCAATTTCATCAATGGAAAATGTGAGAAGTAGGGTAAAGTTTCATCAGACTACGATAAATGGTGTCAGGTTGATTTTAAGGTTACGTCGTGGATACTTAATGCCATCTCCAAAGACATCGTGGAGTCCTTCTTGTGCACGAGCTCAACTAGGGATCTCTGGAAAGACCTAAAGCGGCAATATGGAGAATGTAATGGGTCGCTATTGTATCAACTCAAGAGATAGATTAGTTCGATTTCACAAGGGGATTTATCAATTTCCAGGTATTTACTAATCTTAAAAGGTTATAGGATAAATAAATTGTTTGGCTCCCATTTTGCAGTGTTCATGCGGAGCCCTAAAACAATGCTCGTGTGGATCCCTTAAACAATTTGTTGAATTTGGAGATAATGATAGATTGGTGCAATTTCTTATGGGATTGAATGAATAA
>JAOQMP010000002.1:37953983-37968364 GCA_027563575.1 Erythroxylum pedicellare
AGTTGACAAGTATATATACCATCTCTTTCTCCTTCATGAAAATAAGATAATCATTTTATTGCGGTTACTTTACCAAAACTTCTTTGTATTTTGACAAAGCAATTTACAGTTAATTTACAGGGAAAAATGACAAATTAGCAATCAAAGGTGCGTAAGATAGGGATTTAAGATGGAAAGTATGTTCATGCCATTAATTCGCTGGTTGAATGTCTTAACTAATAAGCTATAACCGACAATAGCTTAAAGAAAAAATTGGATCCAGCATTAAATTCCTAACTAAAAAAGTTGGCGGCTTCTGAAGTTTCAAGTTATTTTCAAAAAATAACCAAATAAAAGTTATTCCATATAAAGAGTAAATGGAAACAATGAAATTTTAAAATCTTTGTATTTGCTGGCAATCGTCTGTAATTGGTAGCGAGGGCATCATAGTTCATAAAAAGTTGAAAATCCTGCCAAATAGGGAAAAAAATCATTGGACATAATAATAAGTATGGATTTAACTTTTCAAAATATATCTATTTATCTTGTACTTGGCCAATGAAATGAAAATGTGTTCTGGTCTATGTTTATATATAAAGCCAAACCGCTCTATGTTACAGTACGTTAAACGAAGATAGAAAATTTTCATGTGAGATGGGAAATTGTCTATACTATCTTCTTCTCAATTTGTTACTGTTGAGTGTTATTTCGGATGCTGAAGGACCTCAAAGGGCAGTCAATACCTCGGTGACTGCCATTTTAGTGTTTGGAGACTCCACAGTGGACCCTGGAAACAATGACTACTGGCCTACTCTTGTCAGGGCCAATTTTCCACCTTATGGCAGAGACTTTCCTGACCATTTTCCGACAGGGAGGTTCTGTAATGGACGCCTAACGACCGACTTTGTGGGTGAGTGTATATTTAACGTAACTGAAACGAAGGTGCTTCATTGCTCAACATATGTACATGTTACCAATTGTCACATCATCAAATGATACGTTAGTATTTGTTTTTCGCTCTGGATAGCTTCGTATATTGGATTGAAGGAGAATGTGCCTCCATATTTGGACCCAAATCTTAGCATCGAGGACCTCAAGACAGGAGTCAGCTTTGCATCGGCTGGCAGTGGATTTGATCCCCTTACAGCTAAAATATCGGTATAACGTCACTCCAAATTGTGTGTATTCAAGGTTATTCACACTCATCGTTTTTGTCACTTCAATATGAGCTTAACCTGACAATGAATGTTAGAGATACTAAAAGCTCTTTTAAATTCAATTTTAGAAACTTGATTTATCAAAAATCTTATAGACTACGATTCGAATTACCTAAGGTAAGCCTTGATGACGCACCAAAACTATTAACTAAAATTGTTTGTCAGACTTGTTATTATCTGTGGCGTCAATCTTGACCAAACACCAATATTGATGCCAAATATTTCAATGTTCTATATTGCAATTTGTTATTACCACAATTACTATAATTATGCAATCATGTTTTTACCATTACGGCTGGAACTAGCTGTAGTTATGGTGTTGCTCAAAACCATTTACAGGATGATTTGACTTAAACCAAAAAGAATTGTACTGCCATATTAGACCTTGTTTTTATTTATACAGAACGTAAAATGGTGGTCAATTTCCAACATTAATGGCAGAGCGTAATCCCTTTACCAAAGCAAGTAGAGTATTTAGCGGAGTACAAGAATAGAGTGGCATCTGCCATAGGAGAGCAAGAAGCCGAACATCACATCAACCAAGCATCGTTCGTCGTCAGCGCCGGCACAAATGACTTTGTAATCAATTACTTCACCTTACCAATTCGAAGAGCCACCTTCAACATCTCTGCTTATGAGCGGTTTATTGTGGATCGAGCAGTAGAGTTCGCACAGGTTTGGTTCTACCGATTAAAAGTAAAAGCTTAATTAGCATTTTTTTCTCGTATCTTAAATGCTTATGCGGCCAATATAATTAGTTAAGAAAGCAACTAGATAGCCTGTACGGCCATGTAGTTGTTACTAGCATGTAACCGAGAAAATGATGGCATTCGTATGTAGTGTCGCACACAGACTAGTTTAATGAAAAGCCAGCCGCATAAATTATTTTTCCAATGTAGTTTATTGCAAGGATTAAGATGCTAAATGTATACTGATTAATTGATAACAGGCTCTGGTCGATCAAGGGGCACGAAAACTTGTTTTCACTGGACTTTCTCCGATGGGTTGTTTGCCAATTGTGAGGGCCCAAATAGGTTTGGATGTAGGTTGCGTGGATCATGTCTCCGAAGCTGCAAGAGATTTCAATCAATTGCTTCAGGAAGAACTGAACAACTTGCAAGAGAGATTAGCGAGCATTAATGGTGCCAAATTTTATATAACCGACACATATGAACCCTTAAACAACATGATTCAGGGTCCTGGAAGCGCAGGTAATAAATTGATCTAGTACAAATTAATAAGCTTCTCGACTTTTTTTTAATCTCTCTGGTTCTTTTTCAGCCTATGATGTGGTAAACAGAGGTTGCTGTGGACTGCTTGGCACAGTAGAATTCGGACCGCTTTGCAACAACGATACACCTGTGTGTATAGATGCGTCCAAGTTTGTCTTTTGGGACGCGGTGCATCCAACTGAGGTCACATATAACAATCTTTTCGAGGCCATGAAACCAACAATTGATCGCGTCCTTAGAGATTCTTAATGGTTTTAGTTCTGAAGATCTCAATATCAGTAGAATACAAAGTCCATTGTTTTTTATTCAATTTCTATGAGATATCGAAATAAAATATTTTAAAGCTCGCTCAAGAAATATAAAATAAAAGATTTTAAAGCTGGCTAAAGTACTCTTTCGCTCACAACTAGAGCAATGACAATCCAACACGAAATAGCTTCGTGTTGCTAATGAAAGCAAAGAGAGAAAATCTCAGTGCATCAAACTCTCTACTCTGCGATGGTCGGAGAAAAGTTATCAATACGCTATCTTCTTTTTGTATTTTACAAATAGTTTGTTTCTGTTACTTGAGCTCGTGACCTTCTGATTACAAAAGAATAACTTTATCAGAAATATAAAATAAAAACCTCGTATTGTTGATGTGTAATGTTAACAAACAAAGGCTCTTTTATTTTCCTTTCTAAGATGAAAGAATTATATTAAAATTAAGAATAGACTCAAAGTACACCCAAAGATTAGGCAAGAAGTGTTTGCTTCTTTGGAGCTAATAGGTTTAGGATATTTTAGTTATTTAATTAAAATAAAATTCAAATTTCAATTGAACTTGTTAGAATTAAAACTTATTGTAATTAAATACCAATTGTACCTAAATAAGATCAAATATCTTATAATAGTTCTTATTTATTAAATATCTCAAATTTAATCATAAAATTTCTCAAACTTTACAATAAAGTCCTACTTGACCAAAATTTCTTTTGTCTCTCCAATCTGTTATTTGATTAGAGTAGGTCATAAGTAATATCAAAACATAACAATTCTTATGTGAGATACTTTGGAGATCTTAAGTCAAGGGATCATTTATAGAATCATCATAATGAAAATTTCTATAAAAATACACTTAATATTCTAAGTGAAATTCTTATATAAGGTTAACTCAAGTTAACTTTTTATCTAACTAGCACTTGTATATTTGTTTAAGTATCTCTTTACTTTAGTCTATGAGATTAACTACTATTTTCATAAGGCATAAATGTAACATATAATAGCCTTTTTACATTCTATTAGTATCTAAACTTACTAAAACAATAAATAAAAATAATTTAAGGATAATTCATAAATGTAATATGAATATCATAATTATGCTCTCATCATCATTTCATTTGCAACTTATATTTACCTTATAGACTTTATTAAATACATTTGAATATGTATAAGATAAATAATGCATTTAATTAATTATGTCATTAAGATATAATCAACTGATTGACTGTAGTGCATACACCAATAATCTCCTACTTACATTAAACCAATTAAGTTTCTTATACCATGTCGATATATGATGATCATGCTACTACTAGGACACTGACTTAGTGAGAGAATTCAACAAAATTCTCTATAATGAGTACTTGCTTAAAACTTACAATTTTCATCTTAATTATCATCATGATTAAAAGAAATTGCCTAATACATGCTTGAATCTTTAACAAGATCTTGGCTCCTTTTATATACCTAATGGTATTAATGAATTATAGTACACTACTCTCTTGAAAAATGCAAGCAACTACGTCAAGTTCATTATATAACTACTTGATCCAAATAATCATTTCACCAAATAAAAAATGTATTATAGGTTGATTAACAATCAATGCTACATTGATACCTTTTTAATCTCAAAATAATTTTTTAAAACTAAACTATACCTGAACCAAGATTTACTTCTAAAATCAATATCCATTTAACCTTAAACTAAAATATCAACTTATACATAGAATAATGGATATCTTAGTATTTCATAAGTATCGAATATATAAAATATAAAACAACTTTAATACATTATCTATGTACTTAGATTAAAATAGATAAATAACTTCCTTATTTATCTTTATAGAGCTAATTCCTAGAACTAAGTTGTTATCCTTTCATATTCAATATGATTTTTTCTTAGAGTATCACATATTCAACAATTAAAAATATGAAATTTGTCCCCTATGTGTAATATGTCTTTATATAATCCCATTCAAGAGGATAACTTTACTCTCACTAACCTTCTTATGGATATTATAAATTCATAACCATCTTGAAAACAAACTTTTTGAATTCATCATGAAAGTTAATCTTTTGATATATTATAACCTTTCAACCATATATCAAATATATCAACAAAGTCACTAATTCCAATTTAAGATTAAAACTTTTCAAACTTTATCTGACTCTTAATACTTATCTTAAGAAGCATTCTCCTATAAGTATACACTGAAACAAACATTTTGCTCAATAGGGTCTATAAGATTACATTAAGCCTTTTCGATATCTTATGACCTTTTATTATTTAATTTAGTTATAAACTTACTGGATAATATATGCTTCAAATAAGCATCACATCCAAAAAAATTAATTTTGACTTTTTAAAAGTCTTAACATTTCATATCTAATATGAAATTTTGCTAGTTAATTTAATTGGAAATATCAAAGGTAGGTTATAATAAAAGGCATTATTGTAGAAGAAATAAATATTACATAATATAATATCATATATTGCATTTTCTATTTATACAAATCCACACAATTATAAAATTTAGTTGTAGAGGTAATCAATAGAGAATCTCATTCCTTTTTGATAACTAAAAAAATTAAATCCCACATCATCATTCTTATTAAAGTGCTTTAGCATTCTCAATGTTATTTCTTCTTATATTTAAATAATTTGAACATTTCAAAATTTTAAATAATTATTTCATTTAATACATATGAATATACTATGATATTTAACTTGATAATTATAGGTTTATTAAGCTACCAACTCTCATTGCACACTTTAACACTAATGACTTGATTCACTCTCTTCACTTATTATCAAGTATATTCATGAAAATTATCACAACATTCATCAATATATTGAATTCAAGAAGAAATAAGGTTCACAAAATAATTTAAGAACAATCACTAATAGGAATCTAGAAAACCATAATCATGTTAACATCCAAGACAATGAATGAAATAAAGGGGAAAAAAACTAGTTGGAGTCTTGATTTGGAAATCTGGAATTTCTTTGGAGTTTTTCTTAATGTCTCATTTAGATCTTATTTAATGTAGTGGTTGTTGCCTCTTTTTAGTGTTTTTCATGTTCTTTTATAGTGCTTTACGATTCTAGGGTTGTGTATAGGATTTTCTCACTTTGTTCAATTTCAAAAATAGCCCCCAATCTTCAAAACACAAAAAATCATGCTTGAAAAACCTCCTGGCATGATCATGCATGGAGGCATAATTGTGCCTCATATTGTTGATTCCTTTAAACACGATCATGCGTTTCTTCTTGCAACCAACATCTTCTTTTATATGTAGTAGTTTCATTATGCTGGACTAAAAGTTCTTGAAGCATAGTAAATGGTATGAGTCATCTTACCACATTTTTAACCAAGAACAACACCTACAAAAAAAATTGCTAGCATCACACATATTCTCAAAGGATTGAATCCAATTACGTGGTTGAATGATTGGTGCCAAAGTCAACATTTCCTTTAATTTGTAAAAAGCCTCCTTGCATCCCTCATCAAATTCAAATGGCATGTCCTTTTGTAACAAATGATAGAGATTTGTTGAAATCTTACTGAAGTCTTTGATAAACTTGCGATAAAAACATTTATGGCCAAGAAACAAAGGAACCTCCCTAACATTTGTTGGATAGGGTTAGTTTTGCACAATTTCTACCTTAGTTTTATCATCCTCAATCTCTCTAGATGAAATTATGTATCCTAAAATTATTACTTGTTCAACCATAAAATGACATTTTTCATAATTTAGAACAAGATTAGATTTGATGCACCATTTAAATATTCAATTCAAATTATCAAAGCATGCATTAAATGAATACCCGTAACCAATAAATTCATCTATAAAAACCTAAATAATGTTCTCAATATAGTTAGAGAAATTACTTACCATTCATCCCTGAAAGGTGGTCGGAGCATTGCAAAGTCCAAAAGGTGTTCTTCTATAGGCAAACGTACCAAATGGGCATATTAAGGTTGTTTTCTTTTGATCTTCTAGGGCTATCACAATTTAGTTATCACCTGAATATCAATTAAAAAACATTAGTGAGATCATCTTGCAGATCATTTAAACATTTGATTGATGAATGGGAGTGGAAAGTGATCCTTGATGTAGCAACATTTTACTTACTGTAATCAATACATACTTACCATCTATTTTGAATTCTTGTAAGGACAAACTCATTATTCTTACTTTTCACCATACTAGTCCCATTTTTCTTTGTTACCACTTGGACTAGAATTACCCATTTTCTATCTGAAATTGGATAGATTATACTAACATCAAGCAACATCAAAATCTCCATATTCACCACTTCCATCATCAGAGGATTTAATCTCCTTTGTGATTCTCTTGATGGTTTGGATCCTTTTTCTAAAAGAATTCGGTGCATACATGTTGAAGGGCTAATGTCCTTAATGTCAGCCATGGTCGACCCTATGGCTATGATGTGATCCTTAAGCACTCGAATAAGTTTTTCCTCTTAAAGCTTGGTTAGATTCTTCACTATGATTACCAAAAGTTAAGATAGAGATTTTGTGTAAGACATTGGCAATTCAATCTTTGAAGGTACATACCTTTTTGGCATTAGTTGCAATGATTGTAATGCTAGCACGATTTCTTCTATCTCATCTGCAGTAAATAAGTTAGAATTTTGCAAAGTGTTTTCCTCTAAACTCATGAAAAGAATGACTTTTAACTCATCCTCACCCTCCATATCAAAATTTTTTTGAGACAAGTAATCAATGAAATCAACAAATAAAAATAGAATGAATGCCACTAGGGTACTTCATTGCTTCAAAAATATTAAAGCAAACCTTTTCACCATCAAACTCCATAGTTAACGTTCCTGCATTCATATTAATCTTTGTCTTTATGTCTTTAAGAATGGTTGACTAAGAAGAATTGGTGGTGAATTAGACAAAGGTTCTCCCTTTATGTTCAATACATAAAAATCAGTTGGGAAAATTAATTCGTTAACTTGCACTAAGATGTCCTCTATAACTCCTTTAGGATAAGCATTAAATCTATCTGTGCGTTGAACTATTACATGTGCTTCTTTCAAAGACCCCAAATTCAATAAAGTGTAAATAGAATATGACATGACATAATTAAAACTCCTGGATCTAACATTTCTTTTTCAAATATGTTATCACCCATTTTGAAGTGAATTGCAAACGTACCTGGATCCTCACACTTTGGTGGAAGTTTCCTTTGTATGACCACAGAAACATTCTCCCCCATACTCAGTTTCTCGTCTCCTATTAATTTCCTTTTGGAAGTGCATAACTCCTTGAGAAATTTGGCATACCTTGGAACTTGTTTTATGGAATCAATTAGGGGTATGTCCTGCTTTACCTTTCTGAACATTTCCAAAATCTCCTTATCTTGCTCCTCTTTCTTTAATTTAGCAAACCTACCAAGAAAAGGAGGCAAAGTATTAGTAAAATTTTTAATTACAGGAGATTAGGAATTTACCTTAGTTCCCGTTTTAGCTTCTTTTGGAGACACTTTGAGTTCCTTTCCAGATTCTTCATTATTGCCCATAAGAGGAGTCTTATATGGTGCCTCTATTTCTTTAGTGCTTCTCAAGGTGATAGCACTTACATTCTCTTTTGGGTTCACAATTGCTTAAGAAGGAAGTTTACCTGAACTCTGATTTTCTAATTGGCTAACAATGATGGCCATGTAACTTATTTAATTTTCTAGATTCTGAATGCTGGCTTTTGTTTTCCATTGAAATTATAGGGTATCATTTTGAAACTAAACTATATTTGAGCCATAGTTTTCATTATGTCTTCCCATAAAGGTCCAGAGCTTGATGGTTAAGCTTGTCTTTAGAATGGTTATTGGTGGGAGCTTTATTGTTGTCCTTGTTGTTCAAAATTGTTGAATTGAGGATTCTTCCATCCTAAATTGTGTGCTTAGGAGCAGTTAGGATCATACTTCATTTATGGTTGACCCAGAAAACTTCCAAAAACATTCACTTGCTCTATGGAGGTTTCTTGTAAGGTTGGACACATATCAATTAGATGTCCTAACATTGTGCAAAATCTGCATTCTTTTACTTATTGAGTACCATTTGAACCATTTTTTTCACTAAATATGTCAAAATGACTATTTGTTGCTCCAGTGTGGTAGTAATAACTTTATAGACTTTTAATGGTCAGGGATACTCTCGGATGTTGAACTGTTGAGAGTTAGCAACCATGCTGGAAATTAAATTTCTGACTTCAATTGATGTCTTATCTACTAATGCACCTCCACTTGCTGCATCAATCATACTCCTTTCTTGTGACAGAAGACCTTTATAGCAATATTGAATCAAGAGTTATTCACTAATTTGACGGTGAGGGAAACTAGCACACAGCCTCTTAAAACGCTCCTAAAACTCATATAATGTCTCCCCATTGTGTTGTCTAATTTCACATATTTCCTTCCAAATATTTATAGATCGAGATGTAAGGAATTACTTCTCAAGCAAAAGTATTTGCATCTCATTCCAAATAGTGATTGATCCAGAGGGTAAGTTGTAGATCCATTCTTTAGCGATGTCCCCCAATGAGAAAGGGAATTCCCTCAACTTAATCTACTCTTCTTTGACTCCGACTGGCTTCTTGCTAGAACAAACTACATGAAACTCCTTGAGGTGCTTATAAGGATCTTCAACTGGCATACCATGAAAAGTAAGCAAAAGATGAATTAGGCCAAATTTAAGCTCAAAAGCAACATCAATAGTAGGAAAATCATTGTACAAAGGTTAATGGTGAAAATCAGGAGCAACTAACTACTTAAGAGTGCGATAAGTATTTTACTTTTTCATGTTAGAGTTTGTTTTAGAAATACAATCACTAACAGAATTAGAAAGAAAATCTAAGGCAATTTAAACTCCTAGTGAAGAACCAATTTTCCTATTCGATGGTGACAGATCCTCGAAACTTTAGGCAACTTTTCTTTTCAATTTACGAAGAGTTCTTACAATTTTTTAATCAAATTTCAACTCGCTAGTGTGAGAAGATCGTGCTATGCACTATAACTAAACCAAAAATGAAAATAAATTAATCAAAAATAAAAATAAAAAATAAATGTATTTAGAAAAGAAATTGATATTAATCTTTAATAATGGCACTAAATTTGGTAGCGCATCATGATATTAGACAAAATAACTCAACTTAAAACTATAGCAAGTGATGAGTTTAGTTCGATCCTACAGAGATTAAATCAGTTCACCTTTCTAAATTATATTTATATGTATAAAGGGGGTTTGGTTTGATGCAATTAAGAAAACAAAGTAAAATTGAACTTATGAAATCAAATAATGAAAGACAATCAAAAGTGATGAAAGTCATGAATATGTTAGAATCCGATTCTCGGATCAATCTTAGCCTAAACATAAATAAAAATATGACATTGCATTATTGTTTCCACACCTCTCTTAGAACTATTGATCAGAAATTAATAACAAGCTCTGTTAATCTCAGTTTTCTTGTAGATTGCATTTAATCAAAACAAGCACTTTAATTAAACCTAACTATTGAAAAACCTTGATCAAGCTCTCTAGATTTAGTTAGATAGTCACATTACGACTAGGAAAACAGATCAATATAAGCAATAACCACACAATTTAGGGTTATCTATCCTATGTTACGTTATCTTTAATGATTCAATATCATTAGTTGCCATAAATAAATCCAGACACAATGATTACATATTGTATTTAATATTCTAGCAATGGGTTACATAATAATAATAAAATAGAGAATTAAATCAATCCTACATAAAAACCGATTCAATAATCACAATAACATAAAAACTCCTTAAAGAGGGGAAGAATAACAATACACAAAGAATATATTCTTAGATGCACTCTTCGGCGTCAATTTCACCGCTGAATTGGATTAGGGAAGCTTATCCCTCCATAGGTGTCATGAAAGAGTAAGTTTCTGCCCTTCATAAAGTCCCAAGTTAATTCTCATTTCATTTGCTACCAAAATGTTCTATTTATATAAAGATTAGTTTATTGGGCATATACATGATTTGACACACGACCGTGGTTAAACTGCATAATTTGAACAAATGTGAACCTTGTTAAGATACATGGTTGGATACACAAATATGTATCCAATCATATAAGTTCAAAAATTTCTTATCCAATCCTCACCCTAATTAACTTTTTCTTGTTCCATAAGGGTAATTGAGTTTGAACATCAAAATGTTGGCTCAAGGAATGTTCTTTTACCTTATTTTAGTTATGGTGCTTCAAACTTGTACCTAATACCAAATATAAACTAAAATGAGTATCTTAATCATTTTATAACAATAATCACTAACTGTTAAGAAGTTAACATATAAACAATTAAGCACACATTAACATCTTACCTGTATTCTTTCACTTTACAGTCTACATTTCTACCCACTTGCTATCTATTGCTATAGACATATTGGACTGAAGAGGTGGCTTAGAAGTTGAGGTATCTCAAAGTGGTATAAAGTCTCATCTTTCTGTCATCATACAAAGCAACTACCCATTGAATCTATTACTATTGTTGCTCATATATAAATCTCACTAACCCTATTTATTAAGTTAGCTATTGTGATGTTGAGAACATTAATTACTAGAATAGATCTTTCCATGCAGATGATATCCATATCTTGTTTTTTGATTATTTTGGTAAGCTAACAACTTATTTAGATGTTCCAAACCTCATAAATTTCTTAATGATATTCTTAGTATCATTTAGAAAAATTTTCAATCTAATTAAAAGTAAATGTACTTTTGGATAACCATCTTTAGGTTCTCAAAAACTTTGAAACATCTGATAATTCTTCCTTTAAAAAATTTATGAATACATATGCCCAAGTTTATTTGCTACATAATCCAATCCCATTTAGATCTACCTATGTTCTCCAATAGCTAATTTAAGCAAACATCTACATTTATACACCCTCTATTAAGTTGTTATGGCTTTAAACTGTGCTATGGATTCTAGCAAAAAAAAAGGGCACTCAAAGAGCAGATGGTTAGTGATTTTAGGAGCAATTTTTTCACAAACCATCCAAGTTTAGGAAACTCAAAGTAGGAAGACTATGTTTAGTTGTTAACCATAGCAAGATAAAAGATATGATGTTAAGGTTGGTGTTCCATAACACCTATGCCAATCTTTGCTTTCCCTTAGACCTCTCAAACATTGTAATCACAAAGAGTTGGTGAACTTACCCGAGTAGTGCCATAGCCATATATATTTATGCCTCTAGCTTCGATACCTACATATAAGTGGGAATTATGTGTAGGTATTATTAGGGAAGTAAAGGTAACATTTGGGAGCTTAAAAAGGTTAAAATGATAAAGAAAGTTGAGGAAAAAGGTATAAAAGATTGACGTAAAGGAGGGAGCTAAAAGATACCGAGCTCTTAAGTTAGAATGAAAGGAAGGAAGACAGAAGGGGACAAAGAGAATCCCAAATTAGTTCCAGAAAAAGAGAAAGAAGAGCTTAGAGCCTTTTAAATAGCTACCAAAGAATGTATGGATATCAAGGAAGCATTAGAATTAACTATAAATATGTTTCGTAGCATAAATGGGGATATGAGACATAGATCTCACCTATAGTAATTATCTTTAAATGGAAAGTCAAATAGTATGATTGTTTATAATTTATCAAAAAAGAAAAACAAGATTAGATCAAGGGAATAAAAGAGTGTTAAGGGAATTTTCTCTTTAAACATTCAAACCTACTGGAGTTTATAGTTAACTACTCTTTTAGTCTCTAAATTAACTTCCTTTGATGCATTTTGTAATTTATATTAAAAAGAAATATATTCCTTTTTTCTAGTGAAACATACATATGTCATCAAATACAATATTCTTGTTAATTATAATTCCTAATGATTTCAGAATTAGACATCGCAATTTATATATTTTTACACTTGATTCATATAAAAATAAAAAATTTATTTTAGATTAAGTTCTCTATCTTTTGTATATGTTGTTATAAGACAATAAAATACATCGAAATCAAATTAGTTAACAAGTTTACTATAATATACTATTTTAGGAATCTCAAAATCAAGAAATATGTAAAGTGATCAATTTACAAAAAAATGTTATAGAAAATGTCTCATTCTAAAAATCATTAGATAAATTCAAATTTTGAAATCATGCAGCTACATCTTTTCAACATTATTCCATTTAGGTGCTCAACATTGCTATCCTACTAATAAATTTTGTATAAAATATCATTACATTTATTGTAACACACCACTACCATAGTGCATATACCTGAACACCCATAGATTTTCCGAGAATATACCCTATGGGAATGGCATTTTAGAGCAATCACATTCACTTATTCAGGCATCATATTTAACACAAGTGTTTAAGTTTCAACTCATCCCATTCCATTAATAAAGCATAATTTACATTGTCATTTCATTACACACCAACCATATTTTTACATTACAAAACCATCTGTGAGTTCATAGTTTTATACAACAAGTTCTACATGATATGAGATATTAAACAAAAGTATTCTATCTAACTCCTTATACGTCAGCTGACCAAACCTTTGAGTCATTTCTTGTTCCCAAAATGGACAATACTAGACTTCACCTAGACTGTTTAAGAAACTAAGTCTCCTCTTAGTACTTGCAAAATCAACGTTACGATTTTGATGAGTTTTTCGAACTCAGTGAGTGAACCATTATCAATGTGCTCACTCAAACAAAACATAAACATCTCATGTATAAAGCACAGTTCAATTAATATAACAGCTCACCCAAATTCAATCTCATATATATCACATTACTCATCATATTTCAACAAGCATATTATGAATACAAAGACTTCATATAGTCATTTCAGAACAATCTAATCATTTATCTCAGTTCTTCATATCATCAAGATGTACACAAGCATTACACATCATTATATCAACATAATTCAACATTTATTTGCAATCAATCTCATGAACACATGTAAAGATATAGATGCAAATGTACATGAGACTCATTTCCATTTTTATTTTGTTGTGACCTAGCACCTATTTAACTGTCATGTATCTGTTATGGATACCAGCTCATTTTATCTACTATCCTATACCCATTATGGATAGTGGGCTTATTGATAACTGAGCCTGTAGCTCTTTGTGCACATTTCTTAGCTTTAAGCTCTTTTTCACTTGGGTCACTCTAGTCACAACTCTTTTATCTATTTATGCATTTCAATATAATGAGATGCAACAATTCACATATGATGCATTCATTATTTCAAATTCGATATATTCCAATCATATATCACATTCTTCATATCTAATTCTGGCATTCAACATTCAGTTGAGGGCACATATTTCCATATTCACATACATTTACAAAACACTTCCAACACATTCCTGAATGTCAATCTCCTCGGACAATTGATGGTCTGAAATTATCACAATCACATAAGTAGAAATTCCATAACTGAATTATAAACAAAGCAACTAGATTATGGTGAGAGAACATCTAGGTTGACTCACAATAAGCTCCAGATAGCTATTACCTTGATGATCTGGCTATGTCTAGATATGGTCAGTCAATTTGTGCTTCTATATCATGCAATACACACATATGTATACATTACTAACTTGTTTAATCAAATAAGTACTCAATCATACACATGTATATGTGTTATGTTTAATGCATGCTCAATTGA